>CM035415.1:115424887-115429887 GCA_020310875.1 Ceratopteris richardii
ATAGAAACTCTCCTACACTGAGTAGTTTCTGTTTACCATCTCTCTCTCAAATGAATACCTGACGTTTCAGGTTTCTGTTATTCATATTTACATACGCGATCTCTGGCGTTTTCTAAACCTATTCTTGATTTCTATATGCACTCTATTCCAATGACACGCTCTACTCACTCACTTCTTGTTCGCACGCTTACTCGCACTCGCGCTCTTTTTTTGTTTCTTGTCTCTCTCTTTATATACAATTTGATTCGGTGTAACAAACTCTAACAAACTTTGATTCTGGAAGATTCTATGTGGTACATAACAGTCGTGAATTTTTCCCTTCACTAAGGCTTTTGATTTTTCTGAATACTTTGATTCCACTTATCTTTATCTTTCTTTTTCTTTTATGTCTGTCTGTATGTCAAATTCGTGAGTTATTCTTCAACAACTCCCCCTGAATCACTAATTTGACTCTTCCTGTCTTTCATATATTTTCCTTTCTTTTATACCTGCCATTTCTTTGAATCTGCTTGTCTTTGTTCCATCCAAGCTCTTTGTCAAAATATCTACAATTTGATCTTTTGTTGGAGTCTATACTATTTCTATCTCCTTCTCCATTACCTTTTACCTCACGAAATGATATTGAATTTCTATGTGCTTTGTTCTTGCATGAAATACTGGATTTGCTGCAAGATACAGCGAGCTCATATTATCTCCATGTATGATAGGTATACCTTGATCAATACCCATGCTTTTGAACAAGTTCTGCATCCATATCACTTCTTTAGCTGCTTCTACAAGTCCTTTATATTCTGCTTCTGTTGACGATAAAGCCACTGAGTGTTGTTTCTTTGAACACCAGCTTACTAGCTTATCTCCTAGGTATATCATATACCCATGTGTTGATCTTCTGTCATCTTGACTTCCTACCCAGTCTGAGTCACTGAACGCTCTCAGCTTTATATCTGACGTAAAAGGATAATATAATCCTTCCTTTATATTTCTTTTGATATATCTAAGAACTCTCTGTCCTGCAACCCAATGTTGATCTTTGGGACAATGCATGAACTGTGAGACAACTTCCACTGCATAACTGAGATCCAGTCTTGTTAGTGTAGCATAAATTAGACTTCCCACTAACGACTGATACTTCCTCATATCTTTAAACTCTGCACCACTATATTTGCTGAGTTTATGATTTGCTTCAAGCGGTGTTGAAGCTTCTCTGCAATTCTCCATATTAAACTTCTTCAGTAAGTTTAGGAGATACCTTTCTTGCGTAACATATACACCATGATCTGTGTATGTGATTTCCATTCCAAGAAAGTATGATAACTTTCCTAGATCACTGATCTGAAACTCCTTTTCAAGTAATCTCTTTGCTTCTTTAATTCCTTCATCTGAGGTTCCTATGATTATAATATCATCTACATAAATGCAAATGTAGATCATACCTTCTTCTGTTCTCTTGATGAGTAGACTTGCATCTGCTTTTGAACTTTGGTATCCAAGTTCATTAAGATATTTCACAAGCCTGTAATTCCAAACTCTTGGAGCTTGCTTCAGTCTGTAAAGTGCTTTTCTTAATCTGCAAACAAAATTTGGGTATCTGGAACTTACAAACCCTTCAGGCTGTTCCATATAGACTTCATTTGATATGTATCCATTCAGAAATACGTTCTTTATATCTAGCTGACTTAGCTTCCATCCTTTTGATGCTGCTATAGCAATCACTATCCTTATGGTTGACATCTTTGCCACCAGACTAAACATCTCATCATAATCTATACCATGCGTCTGAGCATAGCCCTTGACAACCAGTCTAGCTTTGTATCTGGCTATCCTTCCATCTGCAAGTTTCTTAACTTTGAAGACCCATTTATTTCTGATTACTTTCTTACCATTTGGTTTCGAAACAAGTTCCCATGTCTTTTTCTCCTCCAGTGCGCTGAACTCTTCTTCCATTGCTTCTTCCCAGTGCTTCTTGCCTTTAGCTTCATCATAGTTCTGAGGTTCTTCATCATCTTTGACCATATATGCATAATTCTTCTGAGTTATGTACGAAGTATCATAGGAATACCTTGTTGGTTGTTTCCTTACCCTGTTTGACCTTCTTGGTTGAAACTCTTCATGTGTGTCTGAATACACTTCTTCATCAAATCCCTATTCATCTTCATTTCTCATACCTGATTGGATCTTGGACGTACTTGCCTGCATATAGTATGCATGTCTATTCACCTGTACAATTGATTTCCCTTTCTCTTTCCTTCTTACCTCTTCTTCAAATTCTTCCCTTGTATGACTTTGATCTGTATACCAGCTTTTTTGTTCATCAAATGTAACATCTCTGGAAACAGTAAACTGTTTTGTTAGAGGACTCCATAACTTGTAACCCATCTGCTTTTCATCATATCCAACAAACACATATTTCTCTGCTTTTGGTTCAAGCTTATGTCTGAGTTGTGATGATACATAAGCATAAGCTACTAATTTAAACACCTTGCAATGATCAATTGTTGGTTTCTTTCCCCACCAAGCTTCATAAGGGGTCATTCCATCTAAAGCTGTACACGGTAATCTGTTTACCAAGTATGTAGTTGTATTTACGGCTTCAGCCCAAAGATAATTTGGACAATCCTTTTCCTTTAGCATAGCTCGTGCAAACTCAACTAGAGTTCGGTTCCTTCTTTCTGCTACACCGTTTTGTTGCGGTGTATACCTGCAGGTTATTTCTCTCTTGATACCTACATTCCAAAGATAGTCATTGAAATCTCGGGAGAAATATTCTCCCCCTCCATCAGACCTCAGTCTCTTAAGCTTTCGACCTGTGAGTCTTTCAGCATATGCACGAAAATGTCTGAAGGCTTCAAACACTTCTGATTTCTCTTTCAAAACATAAAGAGTTATCCATCTTGTAGCATCATCAATGAATAAAACATAATACCTTGAGCCACTGATTGATCCTTCTCTTGTTGGACCCCATACATCTGTATGAATGAGTTCAAGTACTCCATCATGTTTGAATCCTTTCTTCTAGAAAGGTAACTGGTGGGCTTTTCCCATTTGACATGCTTCGCACTTGTGAATCATATGTTGGTTCTGTACGTTTGGTAATCCCAATACTGACTGATTCACAATCATAGCTTTTATTCCTCTTTCATTAAAATGACCTAATCTCTTATCTTAGAGATCAAGTTCTGTAATCACCTTTTCACCATGTGTGAGCAAAGCTTGACCAATGTTCCCTTGTACTCTTAAAGTAAAGAGTCTACCTTCTTTCTTACCAAAGATGATCTGATGATATCCATTCTTGGGATCTTCTACAAATACTCCTTCATTTGTAAATCTGACCTGGAAACCTTTCTCAACTATCTGTCCCACACTAATCAAATTTTTAGGTATTGTCGGAACATACAAAACATTGGTTAGCAAATCTGCTCCACTCTTACATTTCACTTTTCCAATTGAATGTACACTATGTCTCGTATTGTCACCTATTTGAACAGTATTGACTGGAACTACCTTTTTCCAATTCTGACTCAGTTCTATATTTCCTGACAAATGATTAGAACATCCAGAATCAATGTAAAATACCTTTAGGTCTTTGTTATCTGATGTGCTGATTGAGTTCATCATCAATGATGTATGACTTTCATTCTGTGTGTCATTTGCGTAGTTGTTGTAGGTGGTGTTGTAGGATTGATTTTGTCCCCAACTTTTTGCTCCACCTCTACCATAGCCTCCTCTTTGATTTTGTCGACCTCTTTGAAAGTTACTCTGATATCTTCTGCTTCTGTCTCTGCTGTTACTGTTCTGATTTTGATTTGATCCTTGGGAATTATGCCAGCAATCATGAGCTAGATGATTACTTAGTCCACAAATCTAGCAAGGCTTCTTGTTGATATTCTGGCTACCTCTTCCTCTTCCAAAACCTCTTGCTCTTCCTCTGCCAGTGCCTTTACCTCTTGCATAATAAGCCTGAGAACTGGACTCTTCTTCGTCTTTTGACTTAACTTTATCTTTCTTCGTGTTCTTCACGTACATTGCAGAACTTTGTCCTTTTTCTCCATCTCCCTTCAGGTCTTGCTCATATGTGAGCATCAAACCAAGCAACTGATTTAAATCTGGTACAAACTGATTTAATGATAGTTCAGTTGAGAGTACGAAGGGTTTCCACCTTTCATCTCCTCTCAAACCTGTGTGCACTTGCGCTATCAATCTGTGATCTTTGACATCTTCATTTATGGATCCAAGACTATCTGCTAGATCCTTCATCTTAGTGACATAGTCACTAATGCTTTGATTCGACTTCTTTTTGAACGTTGTGAATTCGGACCATAAGCTAGCCTTCCTAGCTTTCGTAGTATTTTGGAAATGATCTTCCAACGCACTCCATATGTCCTCTGCTTTCTGCAGACCTCTAATGTGCGGTAGTAGATGGTCTGAAATGGTATTATAAATGTAAGCTCTTGCCGTTGCATCTTTCTTCTGCCACAGCTTCAAGGATTCTAATTCTTCTTTTTTCGGTTGACTATCATCTTCGAAAGTCGGCTTCTTTTCTTCTCCGGTCACATACATCATTAAGTCCTTACTCATAAGTAAGCCTTCCATGTGCATTACCCATGCGGGATAATTATCTCTGTCCAATTTATCAATTTGGACATGATTTGTCATGATCTTCTTGTTTCTGTTACTTCCGGTGACCTTTTGAGAATCTTTCTGCTCTTCAGAATCTTTCTCGTTCTGAAACCACATGTGTGGTTAACGTGCTCTGATACCACTGATGGGGCACTGCAACTACGATACCACTTTCGGTATGGTAGCTTAGATACCACTTGTTATGGTCAACGCGGCAAAGACTCGAACCTTCAAGCCTGCGGAATTCGCTACGCCACCGAAGAGAGCTAAGCTAGAGTGATATTAGAACACCTCTATAATCAGCAGTAGCTTAGCACCGTTTCTGTCGCTCAAACATATAAGACTGTGTTTCGAATTCACTGAAATTCCACTAGAACTTCACC
>CM035415.1:115462387-115464887 GCA_020310875.1 Ceratopteris richardii
TGCATAAATTGACTTAGTACACTAACTCCATATGCAATATCTATTCTTGTTAAGGTAGCATAGTTCAAGCTACCCACCATAGTTTGATAACCTGTAATGTCATTGACTTCATCACCTTCATGGGCACTTAGTTTTAGATTTATCTCCATTGGAGTGCTTGCTATTGCATCTTGCAAGTGAAACTTCTTCAACATATCCTGCATGTACGTTTTCTGAGTAATGTATATCCCTGAATTAGTGTAGACTAATTCAAACCCAAGAAAATACTTCAATAGACCAAGATCATTGATCTTGAACTCCTTCATCATCTGGCTTTTGATTTGTCTGATTCCATTAACATCATTACCTGTAACTATGATTTCATCAACATAAACACAAAGTTATATTACCTCTGAATTACTTCTCTTGATGAATAGAGAAGTATCTGCCTTGCTCATGCCAAAACCTTGATCTTTAAGGTATGTGGTTAACTTGTAATTCCATGCCCTAGGTGCCTGCTTCAATCCTTATAAAGCCTTTTTCAATTTGCAAACAAGTGTTACCTTCTTAGGGTCCTCATAGCCAGAAGGTTGTAACAAGAGATGTATCATACCCATATCTGATAGGTTTTTTGCTCTCTCTTTGTGATCTTCTGATTGACTGATTTGAAGATTCAGGTATGTCTTCAAGCTTCTTCATCTTCATTTTGCCCTTGGACTTCCATGCCTTGAACTCTTCAAGGTTGATAGTTTGTTGTCATCTAAACTTGAGTCTTCATTCTGAGTAGGTTCCTCCTTTGCAAGACTTGGAAACTCCTCTTCCAAATCATAGGGTAGTTTAACCTTCCTGCATTCATTCTCATACCAAGAATCATTTTCATCAAAGATAACATCTCTACTCACCATGAATCCCTTATTGGAAGGGTTCTAAGACCTGTATCCTTTCAGATTTAGATCATATCCAATAAAGATGCACTTCTCAGCCTTAGGGTCTAGCTTACCTCTTATCTGAGAAGGAATGTGTACATATGCTACACATCCAAATATCCTACAATGTTCTAGTGAGGGTCTCCTACCATGCCATGCTTCATAGGGTGTCATCCCATCAAGGGATTTGGGTTATAATCTATTTATGAGATAAGTGGCAGTTGAAACACTTTCTGCCCATAAATAGTTAGGTAATTTTTTCTCATTCAACATAGACCTAGTTGTCTCAACAATCAACCTATTTCTTCTCTCAGCTACCCCATTTTGTTCAGGAGAATACATTGTGGTTATTTCTCTTTTGATGCCTCTGTCCTGCAAGAAGTTTTCAAACTCATTGGAGAAGTACTCACCTCCTCCATCTGACCTTAGCTTCTTCAAATTCTTTCTTGTCTGATTTTCAACAAGTGCAAGATATTTTTTTAAAGCAATTAAACACCTCATCCTTGTGCTTCATGAAGTACAATACAGTCCATCTACTATAATCATCAATAAAAGATACATAGTACCTTGATCCTGAGACTGAGGGGTCTTTGCTTGCTCCCCATACTTCTGTGTGGACAAGCTCTAGGTAGTCTTCATGCATGTAACCTTTTCTTGAGAAGGGTAACCTGTGAGACTTCCCAAATTGACAAGCACCACACTTGTAAATCATATGTTGCTTGGATATATTAGCTATTCCAACCACATATTGGTCCCTGTATATTTTCTTCAAGGTTCTTTCTCCTATATGCCCTAATCTTTTGTGCCAAATCTGAATCTTTGAAAGTGTTTGATCTTTATAACTGTATAGTGCAATATTCTTTGTGTCTTCGAACTCAAAAGTTAAAAGTCTACCTGATTTTTCTCCTTTAGCAATCCTCTTGAACCCATGCCTTGGATCCTCCACAAATGCTCCATATTGATTGAATCTAACCTACAAACCTTTCTCCACAATCTGTCCAACACTCATCAAATTTTTGGTAATGGTTGGTACATAGAGTACCCTGCTCAACAAATTCTGATTTCCATCACAAGTCTTAACATTTCCAAGTTTAACTACTAAGTGCTTGGTGTCATCACCTGTTTGGACTTGATGCTTACCTTTTGGTTCCTCAAGATTAGAGAGTAGTGCTACATTGCCTGCCACATGATTTGAGCATCCTGAGTCAATGTAGACTAGGTGGTCATTATTTGTACTTGATTTTGAAGTCATGTTCATGATCAGAAGAGAGTCATCTTGCTCCTCTATGTAGTTGTTGTAGTCCTTTCTGGATTTGAATCCTCCTTGGTAGTTTCCATTGTAATTATTGTTGTAATTGTTGTTTTAATTGTTATTGTAGCCTTGGTGATGGTTGAAACTACCTCTTGATTGTGAGTATCCACCTCTTTGGTATCCTCTTCCTCTCCGATTTTTGTAATTCTTTAAACACGTACCCATCTGTAGTATGATTTGATAAACCACAAATGTTGCATGGTGAGGAGTTAGAGGGTCTCCCCCTACCTTGCTTACCTCCTCTACCCCTTCCTCTTGATGGTCTACCTCTCCCTGCATAGTT
>CM035415.1:115515145-115600145 GCA_020310875.1 Ceratopteris richardii
AAAACAAGCTGCTTTGTACTCTGCTTCAGTGGAGGAGAGTGCGAGAGTTGGTTGCTTCCTACTTACCCAAGAAAATATTCCTGAACCAAGTGAGAAACAATATCCAGAAACTGATTTTCTAGAATCACAATCTCCAGCCCAATCTGAATCACAATATCCTTGGAGTGTATCACCTGTGGTATACAAAATACCAAAATCCAAGGTTCCTGCAATGTACCTTAGAATTCGCATTCCAGCATTCCAGTGACTCTCCTTAGGTTTGTTGGAAAACCTGCTTAACACTCCAACAGCATAGCAAATGTCTGGTCTAGTGTTGCACAGAAAAATAAGACTTCCAACGAGCTTCCTATACTTCTTAGCATCTACATCAGGCATGTTATCATCCATAGATAGCTTATGATTTACCTCCATAGGTGTGCTAGTTGGTTTGCAATCCATCATTCCAAATGCCTTGAGAATTTCTTTGGAATATTTTTGTTGTGAGATGAAAATGCCATCCTTCCTTTGCCATACTTCAATTCCCAGACAAAAATGGAGTAGACCTAAGTCTGTCATTTCAAACTCAGTTCCCAAGCTGATCCGAGTTTGATTGATGAGTTCTTGATGATCTCCTGTAATGATCAAATCATCTACATATACAATGACAACAACTAGCTTGCTATCCCTTTTCGTTACATACAAGTTAGCATCAGAAGTACTTCTTTCAAAACCCATATTTTTGAAAAAATGATCTATTCGTTGGTACCAAGCCCGTGGAGCTTGCTTAAGTCCATACAAAGCTTTCTTCAACCTGCAAACTTTATTTTCTGAATTGGGCACCACAAAACCTGGTGGTTGAGATACATATACCTCCTCCTTGAGGTGACCATTCAAAAATGCAGATTTGACATCCATCTGGAAAATAGGCCAAGACTTTTGTGCAGCTACTGCAAGTACCGTCCGAATAGTTGTCATGCGTGCTGTTGGTGCAAAAGTTTCTTGAACATCAAATCCTTCAATCTGTGAAAAACCCTGTGCAACTAATCGTGCCTTATACTTTTCTAATGTTCCATCAGCTTTATACTTAGCTTTCCAAATCCATTTAGTACCTATTACCTTCTTCTTTGGCGGCAAGTCGACTAGATCCCATGTATCATTTTTGAGTATACTATCATACTCAGACTGCATTGCCGCTCTCCAATCTGGATCATCAATGGCTTCTTCAATGGTGGTAGGTTCCTTTATCGAACCCATGATATCTGCCATTAGAGCCATGTTAACAATGTGTTCTGAGGCTCTTCTTTGCTCCTCTATTCTCTTTGATCTTCGTAATCCATCTGATGATGATTCTGGTACATCTACATGTGGATTGTGATCATCAAAGAGCTGTTGTGCCCACTTCGGTAGTGGCTTACGCAGTGCAGCTACAACTGGTTGGCTTTTTATTGAGGAAATTTCTCCATCAGATGTTTCCTCCTCCTCAACTTTAACCCGTCTTTTGATAGGCACAAAGTGAGATATTTCTCCGCTTGATGAGATAGTAGATTTACCTTTATCTTCTACTAAGTGTGGTCGTTCATCAAACACCACATCTCGGCTGACAAAAATCTTCCTTGCCTCAGGATCCCATAACCTGTATGCTTTAGACTCTTCACTATATCCTAGGAAGACACACTTTTTGCTTTTTGAATCCAACTTTGATCTTGTTGAATCAGGAATATGTGCATAACAGAAACAACCAAAAATTCTGAAATGCAAAACTGAAGGCTTTTTACCAGAATATGCTTCTTGAGGAGTCATCCCCTTCAGTGCTTTTGTGTAGCTTCGATTGAGGATGTAGACTGCTGTATTGACTGCTTCTGCCCAGAATGAATCAGGCATGTCTTGAGCCTTCAACATACAACGAGCCATTTCAACTACTGTCCTGTTCCTGCGCTCAACAACGCCATTTTGTTGGGGTGTATGAGCTGTGGTAAGTTGCCTTTTCACACCATGCTCCTTACAGTAATTGTTGAATTCTGTTGACAAGAATTCACCTCCTCTATCCGTTCTAAATTTCTTTAGTTTCCTTCCTGATTCATTTTCTACATACTTATGCCACGTTTTAAATTTTTCAAAAGCATCAGCCTTCTCTCGAATGAAATAAACCCACATCTTTCTACTATAATCGTCGACTAACAGCAAGAAGTAGAAAGATCCTCCTAAAGCAGGTGTAGACATTTTACCACAGAGATCAGCATGTACCAACTCTAGAGGAGCTTGAGATCGATTACTGGTCTCTCTTGGAAATGCCTTTCGATGTTGCTTGCCCATCATACAAGCTTCACAAGGTTCCTGCAACTCTGAAAATGCAGGCATATGAGCAACCATCCCTGTTCGTTGCATCTCCTTCAAAACTGCAAATCCGAGATGCCCAAATCGTCGATGCCATAACCTGCTTACTTCTTTATCTTCTGTAGCAGTTAAAGCACTTAACTCATACAAGTTATCCCGTCGTATGCCTTTACCTACAACATTACCTGATGAATCCATGATTTCCGCACCACTCTTATTGAAGTGAACTTCAAGTCCACGATCTGTTATTGCAGAAACTGACAACAAATTTCTTTTGAGTGTAGGTACATAGAGAACATCGGATAACTTTTTCTCACCACCTGGAGAAGTGATAAAAGAGATGGTTCCAGTTCCTTCAGCTGGACACTTGGAGTCATTTCCCACCACTACATTGATGGATTCCCGCAGAGGCACTAGGGAACTATACCAATCCTTTTTACTAGTCATATGGCGAGAAGCTCCACTATCTAAAATCCATGGCTCATCAACACGAGCTTGAGCAGATGAACATACCTCTTCAATAGCTACCCAAAGTTCCAACTCTGTGTTGTTTGCAGACTCTTTGTTCTTCCATGATGATTTTACAGTCCCATTCCGTTCATCAGCTTGCTTCTTTCTGCAATCCTTGATGGCATGGCCTTTCTTTTCACAATAGAAGCAACTTCCTGTGAACTTTTTCTTCTTTGGCTTCTTCTTTGATCCCTCTGAAGAGCCTTTACCTTTTGCATTTGCTGAGAATGCAGCATCAGTTGTACTTTGCCGATTCTTCAGCCGCATCTCTTCTTCTAAAAGCATGGCACAAAACTCTTCAAATGTAAGAGGAGTTGGCCTTACCTGAGTGTTAAGGGCTGTTACTAATCCATCATACTTTGCTGGAAGAACACGTATAGATCTTCGAGCCAGCTCTTCTGGTGTTATAACAACACCAACTGCAGCCAATTGATCTTGAAGATGCTTTATCCGTTTGATAAAATCTTCAGCCTTTTCAGAATCAGAATGCTTTTCATTTGCCAACTGATTTTCTAAATTCTGTATCCTAGTGTGGTTCTTGGTCTCATATTGTCGAGCCAATATGCCCCAAGCCTCATGTGCTTTAGTAGTATGTTGAACTAAAGTAAGCACAGAATCACTTACACTAGTGACAATCGCACATAATGCATCAGCATTCCGCCTCTTCCAAGCTCGTAGAAGATCTGGATCTGGCTGAATCATCAATCTTGAATTTGCTGGATCTTCAACTGGTATAGGCTCTGGATCCAATCCCATCGGTCCCATGACAGTGTCAAGTAATTCATAGGAGTCCAAAATTGCAGAAATTTTGAACTTCCAGAGTGTATAGTTGGTTCCATCCAGCTTCCCTTCAGTGAATGCAGGTGGACGAATTCGAATAGGTGCAGCATTAACATTAGCTAAAGCACCAAGACTACTGTTCGACGATGAAGCCATCATGTAATCACTCGAATAATCTATTGATATTCTAGTCTGCTAGTAGGCTAAAATAATGATACTTCTCAAGCTATTCAAACCTTACAGCTCTGATACCATGTAAGACAATAGTTACGCAATATAACACAGGAGCAATAGCAGAGAAGATAACAGATATAGGAGAATCTCAACAATTTTCTACTAGCAGCAAGTACAAAGATGATGGCGTTGTCCACCCGTGCGCTCTCAAGGTAGAGCTTAAATGGTGATCTAGACAACTCTAGATAGGGAGATACAAGGTAGAGGTATGCTGGCTCAACTCGGTGTCTTAGGTAGTGCAGAAGTCATGTATATATAGGATCATGGGTGGCCTGCCATGGACGGCAATACATGGGCGGTAGAGCATGGGCGGCCACCGCCCGCGTAATTGCCATACACGTCTTTGACTGGTTGAACCGACCTAACAAATATAAATGATTTCTGACTTCGACAGGGAATATTCCATGGAATATTCCCTTTACCGTCGCGCCGGGGGCGCTGCCCCCGGACCCCCACCAGGGGGCCCGCTGGCCCCCTGGGACCCCCCAGCCAGGGGGCCCGCTGGCCCCCTTGGACCCCCCAGCCGGGGCTGCTCACCGCTGCCCCGGACCCCACAATTGGGGACCCTGGTAACTCCCTTTCCTTATAATATCTTACATGGTCCAATATGACCTTCATCCAACATTCAAGTTGGGATTCCCATCAATTGGGTAATGCACGCTTGGCTTCTCCTCATAAAGGGGGCCTTACAAAATGTGCATACAATCATGAGGGGTAGACATTGATCATATACTAACAATTGAAACAATTCCTTTTGGGGGAATTAAAGTACCTTAATAAGCTACCATTTGCAAGTGGAATGAAAGGAAATGATAAACCACATCCAGAGAAATTGATTTAGCAAACTTAGGAGCACTCCCGACTTTTTAGGAACTCTGCAAAAAAATACCAGTGACGACTTCGAGTAAGATTTCTCCGAGATGGCTGATCCTTTGGCCTTGAGATTTTGTAGGCATGTAGTATGCTTAGAGCGGATTCCAATGTGCTTTGAATCACTTGATTTGGTCCAGTAGATCTTGAGATATGCTCCTTTGAAGTTGACAGACTTGAAGTAGAAAACACAGAAAACCAGATATGATGAATGTGTAAATATCTATTGATTGGTATGATTATACAAGCTCATTAGCATGACAAGCATAGCTAATTGAGGTGTTGAATTAGTTTCTCAAAATAAGCACCGAAAATATGTTGTTCCACTGGACGATATAAAACCTTGTGACTTACATGCACGACCATATCTAGCGGAGCCTGTATACATGTTGGATGGTCTCTCCGATGATGAAGAGGAAGCCTTTCTTACAGCCAACAAGGATCTGATGGCACTTGGTACTGTAGATTTACAAACGGTGGCTGATAACTGGAATCTGGCAGCCTGTATGGTGGTACCACTGACCAGTGTGCACGAGTCAAGTGCAGAACAGACCTTGGACGATACGATGATCCAGCAATTACTTCAGTCAGGAGACGATTTGAGGATGCCCCGATAGTTTTACGTATCGGAAGATCAGTTGGTTACATGAAACTTAGGTAATCACACCAACCCAAGATCCGTAAAAATTAAGCCGGGATTACCCAATACCTTCCAGGATAACTTGTTGCAGTTGTTATACGAGTTCTCTGATGTGTTTGCATGGGATTACCGGGATATGAAGGGGTTGGACCCGCAGATTTATCAACACAAGGTAGTCCTGAAAACAGATGCGTGGCCTATCAAACAAACCAGTTACTAGATGAATCCTAATTATGCGGCCCAAGTTAAGGCCGAATTGGATCGATTTTTGAAGGTGGGTTATATTGTCCCTATCGAGCATGCAGAGTGGATTTCCCCTATTGTCATAGTTCCTAAGAAGAATAAGCAATTATGGATATGTGTAGACTATCGGAAATTAAATGCAGCTATCATACCTGATCCACTCCCTCTACTGTTATTGGACACAATGTTAGATGATGTGGCCGGCCGTGAGATGTATTCCTTTTTGGATGGTTACAGTGGCTACAATGAAGTCCGAATGGCGGAGCAGGACATTCCAAAGACCGCATTTATTAGAAATTGAAGTGTTTATGTGTGTATAGTGATGTGGTTTGGTCTGGGGAATGCTCCAAGTATGTTTCAACGTTGTATGCAGGAAATTTTTTCCCCTTATCTCACCACATTTATGAGCGTGTATCTGGATGATTTTCTATTTTATTTGGTGATACTTCGGCGCATCTGTATCATTTACGATGCTATTTTTTGAAATATCGAGAATACCATTTGTGTTTGAATCCGAATAAATTTTTATTCTCTGTATCCTATGGCAAGTTATTGGGACACATTATTTCAAAACAAGGGATTCAACTTGATCCAGATAAGGTGAAGGCCGTGCTGGAAGCACCTATTCTGAAGACACCCAAAGAAGTGATGCATTTCTTGGGGCAAATCCGATGGCATGGACGACACTTGCATTGTCTTGCTCATCTGGCCACACCCCTCAATCCATTGATCACTAGTACTCCTCACCAATTTGAATGGACCGAAGAGTGTCAACGTTCCTTCGACCGGTTGAAATCACTGTTGACTCAGGCTCCCATTTTACAAGCATTGAATAGGGAATTGCCATTTCATGTCTTTGTGGATGCATCTAACAGTGCCATTGGTAGCGTGCTAATGCAGCAGATGGATAAATGGTTTCGTTCAGTCTATTATGTGAGCCGTAGATTGGCCCTAGCATAGCGTAACTATTCAGTTACTGAACGAGAATGTCTTGGCTTAGTGTATTCGGTGAAAAAATTTCGATATTATCTGTTGGGATGACGCTTCACTTTCCACTTAGATCATGCAGCATTGGTGTATCTTATGCGCCAACAGCATTTGGGAGGACAGTTAGCATGATGGATATTGCTGCTTCAAGAATTTGATTACTCTGTTATACATCGATCAGGGTCAGCACATGCCCTTGCTGACTTTCTCTCTCGGTTGGATTCCGGTGAACTTTCGGAGGGCGTTGATGATACAACACCAGCTATCTATGCAGCGCTGACAAGACAGGATGATCAACAGGAATTACTGGTTTTCTCCTCTTACTATGACACCTTGCTTCTGTTCTTGACTAGTGGATGTCCACCTGGTACGATTTCTTTAGCTGCTCGAAGAAGACTAGCTACGTACAGTCGACGCTTTCGATTGATTGTAGGACAATTATATTATATGGATCACTCAGACGTGCTGCTCAGATGTGTTCCCCCTCATGAAACTGCTTCCATAATTACAATGGCTTATTCTGCCCCAACCGGAGGACATTTTGCGGTTCACCTGACACACCGGAAGATCCTACAGAGTGGTTTATGGTGGCCTATGATGTACGGTGATGTAACCAAGTACGTTGTCGGGATGAAATCCCACAGAAAAGTGTGTCTGATTTTTTCAAAGTTCATTGATTTTATGAGTTTTGTGTGGTGTTTTCACTGCGAAATGTACATGATTTGGCCGATTTGATTGAGTGAGTGACGCAAAACCATGTTAGAGTTGTACGTTAGACTTGTGTGTGTAAATATCTAACTTTTGACTCCTAAATCCTAAGGTTAGATCCTTGAAAATCCTTGAAAACATGAGTTTATCCTATGAAAACTGGACTTGAACCCTTGGAAACCCTTGAATTTTAAGTCCAAATTGTAATTAAAACCTTGAATTGATGAGCTTGAGTTAATTGTGAGCAAACCCCTAATTTCTCCGACCAAAAGCCCTAGTTTAGACCCTTGGAATTGATGTTTACCCTAGGTCAAACCCTTAAGAATAATTAAATTTGTATATACAATGTGAAACCAAAACTAAAATAAAAAAGGAGAAAAATTAAAAATAGAATAAGGGGTGTGATTTTCCAAAAATAGCAAATGAACATGCAAGGTGGTTTGAAATTAGAAAGTTGAGTAAGGAGGTTAGAAGCTTCTAGAGAATAGTCCTAAGGGGAGAAGAAAGGGGAAACCTATAAATAGAGGACCAAGCGTCATTTGTTTCTCCTCGTGGACATTTCTATGGAACTTCTTTCCAGGTATGCTCCGTGTCCATTTTTGTTTAATTATGATTTATCTTCTTATATATACTTTACGATCCTGCACATAATAAGAGAGAGAGCTTGTTGTGGGATACATAATAAGAGAGAGCTTGTTGTGGGATACATAATAAGAGAGAGAGCTTGTTGTGGGATGGATGTAGATGACTTTGCACCTTGTGTTCGTGACATAGGTATGCCTGACCATTTGGAAAAGCATAGATTTGGAAAAGCATAGATCTGCACTTGTTGGGATTGATGCCTCACACGACAGGGAATAACTTCCAAAAGTGTTTTTACATACTAGTTCCACATCAAAGTAGACATTAAGAAATTCATGATAATAAACAAGATTGTGAAATCACGCGAAAATCAGGGGATGGAAATGTGTTTCGCTGTTTTAATCACTTAATCACTTTGATATTTCAAGTAATATCTCTGTTGGCAATGTAGACTTGGCCAAAGTGACAGAACTTCCTTTGGACTGGGGGCCCTAAAGACTCAGGGGGATTGGGAATTTTGAATATTGGTGGGTTGGCTGACAAGTTGGCTGCAAAGTGGCTTATCAAGGCTTGGAGCAATAGGGAGTCCTCTTGGGCCAAATTGATCTTCAGAAACACGGAAGACCTTACCTTTGTTGGCCACCCTGGTTGGAAGGACTTAGGGATTCTCACGCTTTTGTTCTCCCCCCACCCGGTCTTCCCTAAAGGCTCTAGCCTCGTTTGTTCCTTATGGAAGAATTGGAACAAGGCCAAACAATTCATCAGAATCAGTGATGAGTGGAAGTGGGCAGATGGCATAAGACAAAATGATTCTATTTGGTTCCCGATTAGTGGCATTCGGGGGGTGGAGTCTTGGAACCTCCAAACTGCAAAGCGGTTATGGAACAAGGGGTTCAAACAGTGGAAACAACTCTGGAAACAAGAGACTAGCCAGTGGATTAGGTTCGAAGAATTGGACCCGAGACTTAGAGTTACCTTTGAGGAATGGACTCTTCTTCAAAGCAGGTGTTTAGCCTGGAACCGCTCAACCACCCGCCTTCTCTGCGGTCACGATCTTCCTTGCTTGGAGGGCCTCAAATGGAGCAATGGTAAGAAGCTTTCCAGAATCCCCAACTTCAAAGAGGATTTGGATGTTCACCTCACCCTTAACAAGAGATGGTGCCTTTCTTGGACCAAACTTCGGTGGGAGCTAAAATTCATGTCTATTTGGCACCCCCTAATTGAGGTCAAAAAGTCCGTTCTCATGTGGCAGATCTTGCATAAAGGTATCTGGACCAATGCAAGGGCTAACAAAATCTGTGGTGTGCCGCCATGGTGCAAACGTTGCCATCGGTGCATCGAAGATTTAGCTCACCTGCTCTTCGACTGCCCCAAGTCCTGCGTTATCTGGCATCACGTGACTCGCGTTTTGAGACTCACGAGTCAAATCAACTGGCAACATGTGATGTTGGGTGAGGCGATCGGTTGCTCATCGAGGCTGTGGAATGCCATCAGAGGTGAGGCTCTCTGGAAGATTTGGAGGGAGCGTTGTGCTGTCAATTTTGACCAAACCCCTAAGGAATGGTCGATCGAGAAATCCTTGTTTCTCCTTGGTAAAAGAATCTCCCGAGTCAAGAGATCGCCGCCGTTTAGACATCACTATATTTATCTCCTCGAAAACAACAAGTTGAAACCCAAATGGGTCCCACATGAGGGTGATGATAATTTTATCCACCTCATTTGTAATGCCCTGTAGCTTGCCATACTCCTCCCCTGCATTGTGGGATTTGGGGGGTCCCATGGGCACTAGTCCCATTCACTTGTAACTTTTTCTCTTTATTATAATTAAAGTCCGGGAGATTAGGCTAAGGCCGAACTTCCTTTATTTAAAAAAAAAAAAAAAAGTAAGATCTCTGTATCCCTGTATGATGCAAGAAAAACAGTCACCGATAGACTACAGTCCACGCTCATCTGTTGCAAACACCGAGAGAGAGAGAATTAGAACTGTTGAGCAAGTCGCCAGAGGATATGACGATGACGTGGAGAAGGGAGATTGAGTCAGGAGAGAGAGAGGATCGGGGCAACACGCAGAAGCATGGTCGGCTGTGGGCGGCGGTGCTCTAACAGAGAACGGGTTGGACAGTGGGCAGGCGCTTTAGCAGGGAGAAGAATCTCAGAGAATGAGAGAGAGAATATGTGTGGTCAATCAATGGCGGCGCACGTAGAAACGTAGATGAGAGAGGTTTGTAGACGGCATGACAGCCGGAGCGACGATAGCGCTGTTCTGGCTATAGATTTAGAGAGCGAGAGAGGGATGTAGTAGTGTGTCAGAGAGAGAAAGGCTGTTGCTGTCGTATGCGTACAGAGAGAAAGGTGGAGCTTCGTCATCATTGACTGTCACCGTAGAGGGAAGCGCGCGTGGACTAAGCCTGTCTGCTGTCTCGAGAGAGGTAGAGATGGGGAAGGTCGGTGGAGATGCGCAAGCTGGAGAGAGGGGTTGACACGCGGACAGAGCTGGCTGAAAGAGAGAGATTCGCCTGTTGATGGCTTGGTGGCTGCAGTTGTTGGCGGCGCGAAAACTCTCTGCAGAGAGAGAGAAAGAGAGAGACGGGTTGAATGGCGTCAGTGCCCGTGTGCAAGCCAATCGGAAGAGAGAGAAGGTCAAAGGTTCAATAGGTGGCCTGTAACGCTCGTCGTAGGAACACGTGGAAGAGAGAGACGGTGGAGGAGAGAGAAGGGCAGGCGATAATCGTGGTGGTCAACGGCAGAGACACGCAGAGACTCGAGAGATATGGCAGAGATGAGACGCAGAAACGATGCACAGAGGCCTGGCGGACTTGAGAGCGAGAGAGAGAGAGAGAGGATGGCGCGCAGCGATTGAGTGTCTGAAGAGTTGTATAAATGATCATAGTAAGACAAGCGACCGTCGGGAGAGTATGGCACTGGCATAGAAATTTGGGAGAGAGAAGAGAGTCATATGGTTATAAATAAAAGGCATACATCATGTGTCCTAGCATACTGAAAACTTTTTTGAAAGATCGATCATGAAAGCATTGAGAGGATGTTAATGCATTTATTAAACTCACAAATCTTTTTTAGTAGCATTTGATCTACATATTGAAGTAAACAATTAAAAACTTCGACTAAAGGTGGTGTTGCTATGAAAAAACATTTATTCTTGATTGTCAAACTTATGCTTGGCATAAGAAAGGATAACTCAACAAAAGAATTAGTTCATGAGAAAGTATATGTTTTTCCTTTGCATTGGAAGGATTGACCCTTGCTAACTTATTTAAAGAGAAAGGAAGATTTGACCTTGATTGTTAATAGTTTGGTCTTTATGATTGGCAAATTAATAACAAATCTTTATGAAAGAAGTGAAACAACATCATTACTTTATTTAAGAAAGTGCTTTACTTTTTTTCAAAATTACTTATGATGATTTCACCTGGTGGATCTTTTCGGTGCATCTATTCTCCAGGTTTTGGTTGATGATTTCAGAGATTATATGAAGTGAAGAAAGATATAGAAGATTGAAGCGAAGCACACCTCGTGGATTGTTTCTGTGGATCTTCTCTCTAGGTTGCGATTGATTTTGGAGATATTATATGAAGTAATTGCAGCATTCTGAAGTAAAGAGAAGAAAATCTATTGCCAAGCAGATTTGAAGTAAATCTTGGACCAAAGACTGAAGTAAAAGGAAAAGTTTTGAAGACCACCGAGTCCCGTGGGCGTCTTCTTGCACTATAGCAGGAGACTTACCTTATATTGGGTTGATCTGCACTGTAGGGGCAGCATATATTTGTTTTCGCCCATCCGCACTATAGCGGCATCTACGAGCTAGGCACCTCGCCCTTTCACTCTCTGGTGTGGCGATCCTCGTAGGGCCCCTACCCCCCTCTCGAAAGAGACGCGCGAACGTGCGTACGCATGAGACTGTAAGGGTCGGGGATGAAAAAAAGTCTAGATACAGCAGTAATACACGAAATGCAGACGAAGCTCAATGATACGATGAAAATGTAGGGGAGGTCGTCCAATAGAATCTGAATGATACAAAGATGCCTGCTACAGTGCAGGTCGGTGATGCAAAAATCCGCTACAGTGCGGAACGGATGAATACAAATATATGTCGCCGCTATAGTGTGGATCAGCCAGATATGACGTAGGCCTCCCGCTACAGTGCAGGAAGTTGCCCTCGTGTCTTGACAATCTTCAGAACTTTTGCGGATAGGTCTTTTCTTCCAATCTTCAATCCAAGCTCTACTTTAGGTCTTCGTCTAATAACTGTTTTCACTTCATAAACTACAATAGCCTCCGATCACTCAATAACCTGGAAGGATATTCCACAGAAATGTCCAGGGGCTATTCATTACTTCAGTCTTCAATCAATTTCTTCACTTCATATAAACTATGAAATCATCAACCGCAACCTAGACCTGGAAAGTGTTGGAGTTAGACGTCTGCGGAAGCACGCGAACAGCACAAGGAAGAAGAAGAAGCTTGGAGCACAACACACACGACTGAATGTATTACTAGAGAATGTACAAAGATAAGTAGCCCATTAGGGCAATAGGCGTATATACAAGCCGGGGGAAAAAAACCTCCTAAAGAGGGAAAAAAGTGCCCCGGCGGTCCTAGAGTGTTCACACACATCACTACCTAAATATATCAACAAATCCCCCCTGGGAGTGATGCGGTGAACAAGGAGCTGGCACTCATGTATAAGGAAGTGCCGAGCTATGTGGAAATCACTCCACAAAAGGAAGTAAGCCCAAAGCTTTGCGGAAAGCTTCAAACTTCTCCCTAGGCAGAGCCTTCGTGAAAAGGTCTGCAATGTTCTCCTGCGTGGGCACATATGCCAAGCTGATCTCCCCAGCAGAGAACCTCTCCCTGACATAGTGATAATGCACCTCAATGTGCTTAGTGCGAGCATGGAACACAGGGTTCCTCGCAACTGCCAATGCGCTCTGACTGTCAGTGAAGATGGTGGTGGCAGAAGACTGGCCAACACCCAAATCAGCCATAAGGCGTCTGAGCCACACACACTCAACAGTCGCTGTGAAAGCTGCCCTATACTCAGCCTCACAACTGGAAGTGGCCACAGTAGGCTGCTTCTTGCTCAACCAAGATATACATGAGCTACCAAGCATGAAGCAAAAACCACTGGTGGACACACGAGTGTCATAGCAACCAGCCCAATCTGAGTCAGAAAAAGCATGCAAATCTGGCGGTAGTGATCCCCCCTTGGGATAAAACAACCCAAGTAGCCGAGTACCACTCAAGTAGCGAAAGATGCGCTTAACCGCTTTCCAATGCGTGACTCCTGGGCAATGCATGAACCTGCTCATCTGTGAGACAACAAACTGAATATCTGGCCGAGTAATGCATAAGTAAATCAAGCATCCAACAGCCTGTTGATAGAGAACAGCATCAAATGCATCTCCAGCATCATGAAGACTCAATCGTAAACCTGTCTCCATAGGAGTGGCAATAGGCTTACAGTCTTCAAGGCCAAAACGCTGCAATAATGTGTCAATATATTTCGTTTGACACAAAGCCATTCCACCATCAACGTGCATAAACTGAATGCCCAAATAGTGATGCAAATGCCCCAAATCAGACATCTCAAATGAGGCATGCAAATCAGCCTTAAAATCAGCAATATGTGTCTCAATAGGACCAGTGAGCAGCATGTCATCAACATAGACAACAATGATCAGAAGCACATCATTAGCACGCTTAACATATAAGGTGCTTTCAGTTGGACTGTTCTCAAAACCATGTGCAATCAGATAGGCATGTATCTTCTCATACCAAGCACGTGGTGCTTGCTTTAAACCATATAACGCCTTCTTTAACCTGCACACCTGGTTTTCATGCCCTTTCTGCACAAAGCCACGGGGCTGAAAAACATACACTTCTTCATGCAAGTCACCATTCAGAAATGCTGTTTTAATGTCCAACTGATGTACATTCCAACCATGATGGGCTGCAAGTGCACAAATGCTCCGAACAGTAGTCATACGGCATGTAGGTGCAAAGGTCTCATCAAAATCAATGCCTCTTTCCTGCGCATAACCCTTTGCAACAAGCCTAGCCTTATACCTGTCAACTGTACCATCAGGTTTACGCTTGAGCTTGTATACCCACTTAGTGCCAATGGCCTTCTTGCCAGGAGGCAAGTCACATAAAGACCATGTACCATTCTTCATTATAGCATCATATTCAGATTGCATAGCAGCCATCCAATTTTCTGAATTTTGTGCTTCATCAAAAGAAACAGGCTCATTCTCATCACAGAGACTAGATGCAGCCATAGCATAGCAATCTGATGCAAAGGAGGTACTATGAGAGCCTGAACGAGTACGATATGACAAAGGTGCATCTAATTTGCTGTCACGCAAAGTCTGCACCAGCCATTTTGGCATAGTTTTTGCCTGTTCAATATCAGCTCTCTCATCAACAAGTGCATCATGTAAATCTGCATCAGAAACGGAATGATCTACATCATCATATGAAACCTGCAAAGGCTGAGAAGTTGCCTCATTAGGACCAGCGTTAGCCTGTCCACCTGTAAAAAGAGGCATCAAAGTATCATACATGTCTTTGGAGCTAACAGATGTCTCCTTAGTACATGAAAGCAATGGCTGAATAGCATCTTCCACAAAGACAACATCACGGCTAACCAGAATGCGTTTAGTCTGTGGATGATACAGACGATAGCCTTTACTTTCAGAACTGTACCCAACAAAAATACATTTTACTGCCTTATCATCCAATTTTCTACGATGTTGTTCAGGCACTAATGCATATGCCAAACAACCAAAAACACGTAGATGAGCAACAGATGGCTTGCGGTCATGCCAAGCCTCATATGGAGTGATAGACTGCAACGCTTTGGTGGGACACCTGTTCAGTACATATGCAGCACACATGACAGCCTCAAGCCAGAAACTATGTGGTAAAGCCTGACTTTTGACCATGCACCTCGCCATCTCCATGAGTGACCTGTTCTTTCGTTCAGCAACTCCATTCTGTTGAGGTGTATACGGCACTGTACACTGGTGTTTTATCCCACGTTCAGCCAGAAATGCATTAAAATCTGAAGACATATATTCCCCCCCTCGATCAGAACGGAGGGTGCCCATTTTACATGCTGACAGATTTTCAGCCAAAACCAAAAACTGTTTGAAGCACATGAACACTTCGGACTTTGCTTTGAGTGGATATACCCATGCATGCCTGGAAAAATCATCAATGAAAGTCACGAAGTAAAGGTAATTTCCAAAAGAGGGTGTCTGCATAGGACCACAGACATCACTATGTACAAGCTGCAATTTCTGCATAGCCCGAACTGAACCATCTTTTGGAAAGGAAGAACGCTGCATTTTGCCCAAAATACAGCCTTCACAAACATGTTTTCCAGGTGCCTCAAGTTTGGGCAAAGAGGACACCATTTCAGATTTCTGCAGGCGTAACAAACTAGCAAAATTCAAATGACCAAAGCGTGCATGCCAAAGCTTTGCATCTGACATAGCCTGAGAATCATGAACTGCACATGCCGAATCATTCACAGATCTTTCATAGTCTATGAGCTTATACAGCCCACGACATAAAATGCCAGAAGCAATAATCACATCGCCATTTGAGAGATCATGGACTGTACACCTGTCATCAACAAATTTCACAACCAAGCCAATCTTGGCTAATGCAGAAACTGATAACAGATTCTTTTTGATCCCTGGCACAAATAAAGCATCTGACAAAGTGAAAGAACTACCATCAGCAGTAGTCAGAATGATCTTACCAACTCCCATAACAGGATAAGAGGAGTTATTGGCGCATGTGACAGTATTCCCTGTAGGAGCAGGCTCAAGTGAAGAGAAGAAACTGCGCTGCGAGGTAATATGTTTGGTCGCCCCACTGTCAAAGTACCAAACATCTGAGTCTACTGCAGACATGCACTGATCATGAGAAGATGGGTCAAAACTGCAGACAGTAGTAAACGCCCATTCTTCTTCCTGCACAAGATTTGCAGACTCTGTTTTTGGTGTAGAGGCCTCTGCAACAACCATTCCAGCCTCTTTCTTCTTTGCCTCTTTAGCAGCCAGTTTTGGACAGTTCTTTATAATATGATCATTTCCTTTACAGTACTTGCAGAACAATTTCTGCTTTTCTGATTTCTTTTCATCTTTATCCTGGTTCTTCGATTGTGCAGCATTTGCAGATTTTTGCTTACTAGTAGAAGAGCTCCATTTTCCTTTGCCCTTCTGACTAGCCAGGAAAGCTTGATCTGCAACACGCATAATGGACCTGTTCTGCCTGGACTGATCTTCCTGCAACAGAACAGAGACTAATTCCTCAAATGACAAGGCATTCGGATTGCCTTTCATCATCAACCGAAGAGTAGAGGCAAAACTCTGATATGAATCAGGAAGACCATTCAGAACGGTCTGCACAAGTGAGCTATCTGGTATAACCTCATCAGCAGAAATCAATTGTTCTTTCAGGTCTTTGATCTTTGTAAGAAAACTGTCCATAGAATCACCTTCATTCATGTGCTCACTCTCCAACTGTTTTCGGAGGTAAGCAACACGAGCCTCATTCCTAGCGTGGTACAAAGTGGTAAGTGTATCCCAAGCATCCTTTGCTGTTCTGCAAGAGCGAATATGAGGAATAATGGCACGTTTGACAGACAAAGCTATCAATGCATGTGCCTGGGCATCTCTGCCATCCCAACGAATCTGCTCTGCAGTAGGTGCAACAGAAACAGCAGCACGAACAGGAATCTGCGGAATATCATCTTCGACACCATCTTCATCAGCTCCAACACCTGTATTTGCAGTACCTGTCGTTACAGGTGTAACAGGACGTCTTTCAACACCCTGCACAATGTTCCACAATCCTTTTGCAACCAGTACATGTCGCATCATATAAGCCCATAATGGGTAGTTGGTACCATCCAACTTATCCTCAACAGCCAACATACGGAATACATCACTGCTTTCAGCCATGGCCGGTGACTAAAATACCTTGATGCAGAAAATTGACTGTATCTAAAAAAGTTGAACCGAACTACCCAAACGAGTTCTGCTAGACCTGTAGCAGACTTCGAGACGCTTAAACTTGCAAACAGAAACTGGTATATACCTTTGGCACAAAAGGACGAAATAGCCTGCACAAGCACTGCGATAGTGCATTCGGAGGCCGAAACGAGCTCAGATCGCGATTTCGGCACCACATAGCGAAGCTGTTTTGATCTCGGAAACACCGTGAGTATGCTCACCAAATTTTGTGCGAATCTGAGACTGCAAACGGAGGAGTGTCGACGGCACCCTAGAAGAAGCAACGACCTGCTCTGATACCAATTGTTGGAGTTAGACGTCTGCGGAAGCACGCGAACAGCACAAGGAAGAAGAAGAAGCTTGGAGCACAACACACACGACTGAATGTATTACTAGAGAATGTACAAAGATAAGTAGCCCATTAGGGCAATAGGCGTATATACAAGCCGGGGGAAAAAAACCTCCTAAAGAGGGAAAAAAGTGCCCCGACGGTCCTAGAGTGTTCACACACATCACTACCTAAATATATCAATAGAAAGAAGTTCTACAAAAATGTCCCCAGGGAGTGGGATCAATAATGTTGGTACCTTTAGATCTCATGACAAAACCCACATTAAACTTAATCATTATGACATACAGACATTGTCATGGACAAAGGTGTGAAGAGATGGATAGGTATGTGCTTGAAGATGAAGAGGTGTTGCAAAATCCTTGATCTACACCAGCCAAATGAACTCCAGGAGTATATGGTGGGCCCTTTTATCTTGCCAATGGATATATTAGACACCCTATGTACTTTGAAAGATCACTCTCAAAAAGATAGATCAAAACAGATAATTGGAGTTAGCTCAGAGGTGAAAAACTTGCTATTCTTGGTTCATACACCTATCGAGTGTTTTACATAATTCTCTGAGCACAGCAGCAATTAGCTTAATTCCTCTTGGGGAAGTCTAGGTAGCTTAAAGAGCTAACTTTCAAGAGAAATCTCATCAAAAATAATAAACCACACACTGAGAATGAGTTTTAACAAGTGATGATATCATCCCGATTTTCACGGGCTGCTACAGTTTGAGACCAGTGAGCAGAAAAATGAACATAACTCAAAATGTAGGAATCCAATGATTATGAAAATTTGTACGCTTATACTAGACAGTAAGCTGAATCAACAAGCTTTAAATCACTAAATATAGATATGTAACCACTGAGAAATGGCTCTGACAAGGTGAGTGAAAAAATCGGGTACCTGACAGAGAAGTGAAGATGAACAGACCCTGTTGACTTCAAATGAACATAACTGAAGATCGCAGCATCCAAATGACATGAAAACTTGTGATCATATAGTAGACTAATAGAGCTAACTTTACCAAGTTAAATTACTGAAAACAATGCACCAAGCGTAGAGAAAGCATCTCTGCAATCTGACTGAGAAAACTCAGAGTAATGGCAGTGAGTAGTACACTTCACAAGAACATGGAAATATGAACCCAAATGATCATGAAAATGAAAGTATATTGCTTGTAAATTACAATGGACTTATTGATACATATGTGTGCCTTGTAATCACACCTTGATATGGCATAAAGCTCAGCTCTTGGAGGTCTTCACATAGGTCTCTCTAACCACGACTAAAGCTGCCATCTATTTATAGTTGAGTTTGGGAGGCTAACTTCCCTCAATCACTCTCCAATCAATCAATGATTGATTTGATTCTCTACCTACCACAAATCACGGATTCGTGGCTCCTCTTTCCATTTTTGATCAAGTGGACTCAAGCACTTAAGATTCTTTCACTTTTACATTAAGTAAACTCTTCAAAAGTTACAAGAGGTAGTTCACAAGTGAACTTTACATAGTCTTCATTTTGAAGCTTCTTTTATGACTTTTTGGGACTCAAGCCAATACTTAGGCTTTTGATAGACTTGCTCCAACAGCTCCCCCTCAAGCCAAGTATGCTTGAGGTCTTCAATCTTCCAAGATTACCTGCAAATCAATCATAGCCTTGAATTTGGAAAGCTTTGTACCATCCAATGCTTTGGTTAGAATATCTGCACATTGTTGATGAGTGGACACATATGATATTTGAATCTCTTTGCTTAAAACCTTCTCTCGTACATAGTGATAATGAACTTCAATATGTTTAGTCCTTGCATGAAAAATAGGATTAGCAGCCAAATGAATAGAACTCATATTGTCACCAAAAATAGTTGGAGTTCCAAACTCCGATCCAAGATCTTTGAATAATGTCTTCATCCACATAGCTTCCTCAGTAGCTATGGCAAGACCTCTATATTCAGCTTCAGTAGAAGAGAGAGAAACTGTGGGTTGCTTCTTGGATGACCATGAAATAAGCTTTGAACCTGCAAAGGTAAGATAACCTGGAGTGCTCCTTCTATCTTCGTTGGAGCCAGCCCAATCTGCATCAGAAAATAGCTTCAAACCTAAATCAGATACATAAGGATAATAAAGTTCTTCATTTATGGTTCCTTTGAGATACTTGAGAGTCCTTTTGGCAGCATCCATATGTGGTTTCCTTGGTGTGTGCATAAATTGACTTAGCACACTCACACTGTAACATATATCTACTCTTGTCAATGTGGCATAGTTGAGACTACCCACTAGACTTTGATATGATGTGATGTTATCTATGAGTTCACCTTCATGTGAGCTCAATTTGTGATTGACCTCCATTGGAGTACCTGCAATCTTACAATCTTGCATCTTGAATTTTGCCAACATGTCCTTAATGTACTTCCTTTGAGTGAAAAACAAACCATGATCTTTGTAGACAACTTCAAAACCTAGGAAGTAGGTAAGAGAACCCAAATCACTTATCTTGAACTCTTCTCTCATCTGATCTTTGATCTTCTTCATACCATCTGCATCATTTCCTGTCAATATAATATCATCTACAGATACACATAGGTAGATGACTTTAGAGTTACTCTTTTTGATAAAGAGTGAAGGATCTGCCTTGCTTGGTTGAAAGCCTTTGTCCTGCAAGAATGAAACAAGCGTGAAATTCCAAGCTCTTGGAGCTTACTCAGCAAAGGGGAAGCTACTAGTGAAGGATGACAAGATAAGCATCATGTCTTGGATGCATCTTGAAGGTCAAAATTAAAAATCTTAATTTTTATTTATTTTCTCTACATGAAGAAATCTAGAAGAGTGTATTAGGACTCGGAATGTTAGAATATAGCTCTCCAATTTCGAAATTGGACAAGATACACCATTATGCATAGAATTTGAAGATCAAATCAAAATGATCGTATGCTATCTATGATTTAGATTTTTGACTACAAGATACAAGGATCGAGCACATGTTATATTGATAGTGGATGTAGCATACACATGAGTTGAAATAAGGAGTTCTTCTCAAACACTCAGGTGCCATCACTCAAAGGACATGTAGAAATAGGTGATGAAACTCCTCATGCTATTACACATGTAGGTGATGTTATGTTGGAAGGTTCTCATAAAACCTAGTGTTTGAAATATATATTTCATGTTCCAACAATCACAAATAATTTAGCCCTTGTGGGGCAAATGGATGAAAGAGGATTGCATGTCAAGTTCAATATAAAAGGATGCTTTGTGCAAAACCCTAGAGAAATGTACAGATTGATAGCGAACGACAAAAAGAAGGGAATGTTGTTCATCATGGATGTGAAGGCCAACTTGAATCACAGAAATTACTTCACATTTCGAAACAAGAAGATGGTAGATTTGGATCTATGGCACCAAAGGTATGGACACATAAAGATGCAAAGATTGAAGGATATGGAGAAGAAGAGGCTAGTATTAGGTTTACCTACTTTTTTTATAATAAAAAGCTTAGGAATTTGTGTGAAGCTTGTCAATTAGGAAAGCACACCAAATTATCACTCAATAAGAACAATTATGTGAGCTACCATCCACTTGACATCATTCATAGAGATGTTATGGGACCAACAAAGGAAAACTCCATTGGAGGTAATAAATAATTTGTACCTATCATTGATAATTGCACAAGGATGACTTGGATATGTTGTATGAGACAAAAATTGGATGTCTTTTATTATTTCAGAAAGTTCAAATCTATGGTTGAAAGAGAATGTAACAAGTACATTAAGTGTATTACGTCATATGGAGGAGGATAATACTTCTTCCCTATGCTCTCTGATTCTTTGGATCCTAATGGTATCAAATGACAAATCGCATGTAGGTACACACCACAAAAAAGTGGTGTAGCAAAGAGAAAGAATAGGTATATTGCAGGGAGTGCTAGGGAAATGATGAAGTAGATGGGTATGCCACATTGTTATTGGGCTGATGCAGCAACCATAACGATTTACATCATGACCATAGCTCCCACATAAGGTATACATGCTACTACACCTTATGAAGCTCGGAACAATCGAAAGCCAGATGTTTCACATTTAAGAGTCTTTGGTTGTACATGCTATGTATTGATTCCAAATGCATTGAGGACCAAACTTCATGATAGATTAGAAATTGTCTTTATAGGGTATGAAGGTGACAAGAAGGACTATAGGTATTATAACCCTACAAAAAGAGAATTAAAAGTATCAAGAAATGTCCACTTTGATGAATTGTTACCTTGGTAAGCATCAAATGTATCAATGTAGGGAAATGAGGATGAAGAAAGGAGGATAACAAGAGATGATCTACAGAGCATGGTTCTTACTGGATCAAAAGAGTCAAGTTGTTAGACATCATGGGATAGAAGTAGTCCTACATCAACACAATTATGTGATGTAAGAAGCAAAGGTAAAGCCAAAATCATAGAATTTGAAGAAGTAGAAGACCTTTGGATTGAGCTCAACAGAAAACAATAGAATGGGGAGAGTTCAAAGACCAACAACAATAAATATCCAAATTGATGAGATAAGAATGTCAGATAGGAAAGGTATCTAGTTGAAAGACTTAACTATAATTGATTTATGGCTATACATTAGACATAAATGAGTAAGCTGATTCAAGAAGCCACATGTTTTGAAGAAGCCAAAACATGCAAGGAGTGGAAAGAATCTATGCTGGAGGTGATGAGGGCTTGGGAAGAAAATAATATTTGGACTCTTGTACCAAGGAAGAAAGATCTGAAGGTAATTGGAAATAAGCGGGTTTCTAAGGTTAAGAAACATTCACATGGAAGTATTTCTAGATAGAAAAGTCAGACTATAGCCAAAGGGTTTGATGAGACTTATCGATTAGATAATGAGGAGACCTTTAGCCTTGTTCCTAAGATGGCTATCGTCATATCTATCTTTCCAATTGCACCAAACAAAAATTGGAAGATGTATTAACTTGATGTGAAGGATGCATTCCCCAATGGGGAGCTAGAGGAATTTGTATACATGGATCAACCTTTAGGGTTGATAAACTCAATAATGGCTATATTTGCAGGTTGAAGAAGGCATTATATGTTTGCAAGAAAGCCACAAGGGTTTGGAACAAAAGACTTGTGGAGTATCGAATTACTTGTAGATACAATCAAACCAAATCAGATCCATCATTGTTTTACAAGAAGGAGGGTGAACTATTTGTATACCTATCTATATAATTAGAGGGAAAATATTTTTACATGGTCACAAAAACACTTGGAAAAGACTAGTTCAGTTGAGATCTTGACTACATAGGTATTCGTCTAGACGTGACATAATTCGTCTGGTTTTAGCTCCACCCCTTAGTGCATGGTAAAATCTTGAGTAATTTCTGTGAATTGTACAAAGTGTCAAAGCATAGACTCTCATGGATATAATAATGAATATGTTTACAATTGTTGTTTGTTTTTATGAATTAGAGAGAGGAATATCCTATAATCTTATATATACAAACACTGGAACCGCTTACCTGGTCAAGAGTGTTATCATTACGCCAGAGGAGATAGTTGGGGTTCGTTTCATGAAATGTGGAACTGTTCATGCTAATTATATTTTTACATATTGTACAATTCTATTCACATAGGAGCAGTGGTACATTACTCATCGTCATGGAACTGGAACAAGGATTCCCCATGCTGCCTCGCAGATGTTTCTCCTTCGTTCTCTTCGCTTCACATACAGCGGTTTTACAGAAACAATCGCACAATGTTTCATTCCAAGGTGTGAATAACCGAGGGACGGCGAGCTCTTCTATTTCCAAGTGGAACACAAATCATTTTGTGGTAATTGTACAGTTGTTATGTGAGACGAGCCCGAGTGTCGCTTTGAGCAGAAGCATAGAGGAAAAGATCTCGTTATGCTTTTTTCATACTTCCATGGACCCTCTCTCTCTCTCTCTCGTATAATGAGAAAGTTGATCGTTCAACGTGAGAACGTTTGAATGAATGCAGCTTCCCATGCATGATCATTGACCGAATTGGAAAAGCAATGTAGAGAGCGGCTTCCAAGGAGTGTCATCCTTTTTCGTGAGTCGCGTTACGCGAGAATAGTCACTACCACTTAGTTTAAATAAGATTTGTTTTTTATAAGAATCGCATGGTTCAATGCATACAAAAGCACATCCGCATGAAAAGTTCATAGAGCTGCTTTGCGTACTACAAGTAAATGCGGTATAGAAAAGGAAACCTTCACTTGTGCACACACGAAAGAGGCGATACAGAATAAAAATTAGCCTCAGATAAACTTACGCAAAGGGTGAGATACGGAGTAGAAGATGAAAACAAATAGTCCCACGCATAGGGTGGGATACAGAGTAGAAGCGTGAGATATAGATCGATTAGATGTAGACTATCCAGATCGAGATAGACTTCAGCAAAGAGAGCATAGCAAATAGAAAATGGAGATATAGAAGCTGGAGATTCTAAAGAAGTGAAGCTCAGATATGGACAGACTTGCGCGAACGTGGGCATAGAGCAGATGGAGATACAGATAGATATAAAGACTACAAACTATATAAATAGATAGAGTAATGCATAGGAGGAGACATAGAGTAGGAAGTAGAGATACATGTAGACTTAATAAGATTATAAGGTTTAAATACAGGTATGCATAAGGAAAGCAGGAGATACAGTAACCGACCTGTATATACAGATAGACTCATCGTGGAAGCTGAAATTAAAGACGAACGAATGCGAGGGAGGAGATACAGAGTGGAAGCTGATATAGAGATAGAATTACTGGGTCGAAGCTGGAGATAGAGACCAACATGAATTATGGTAGCTGGAACTACAAAATGACATGAAGAATAGAAGTTGGGAATGCAGATAGACTTGCCCAAAAGAAGGGATACAGAATAGACGATGCAGATACATAGATTTAAGCAAAAGAAGATACAGAGTAGAAGCTGGGGATACAAAGGGGAAGAGATGGAGAACAATTAACTTTTGTAAAGGAGAACAATTTATATAAAACAGAACAGACATCATACGAGCTTCACAAACAGGAATACTTTCGCAAAATGAGAAGTAGCAGAAGGTGCAGATAAACAGGAGGATCCACGGAGAACCTGGAAATACAAAAAAGGAGATGGACATACGCGAACGATGAGAGATAGAATATATCCTATAGAATGAGATAGGCGTACACAGTGGACACATACAGTGGAGGCATGAATAAGCTGGCTTGCAGGCCTAACAGTTCAAGGATGGAAACACGCTGAATAGTTGTTACTCTAGACTTCCAGCTTTCGACTAACAAAATTATGTGATAAAATAGTTAACCAAATGTAGCAAAAACGTAAATCTTGACCAAAAAGTCACAACTTACTAGGTGGATGAATATTCTACTTTCCGCTTTAGTGTAGCCTTGGACTTTGCTCTGTGTGCCAAAGGGTGTTGTTGCTGATATGCCTTTACACTACCAATTGGATAGTTACACTTTATTTAGGACGAGAAAGAAAAGGCTTGCTTCGTGTGTGTGTATATATACATACATATATATATATATATATATATATGTGTGTGTATATGTATGTATGTACACACTCACATACGTGCACATGCATGCATAGATGCGCATATATATATATATATATATATATATATATATATATATATATATATATATATATATATATATATATATATATGTGTGTGTGTGTATGTATGTATGTATGTATGTATGTGTGTGTGTTTGTATGTATGCATGTATGTTAAACATGAGTTGACACGTAGTCTGTCTTTAGGTAGTTTCTTGTCTTATCATTTCATCTCGAGTCGAAATGCTACATAACTTCTTAGAAATATGGTATTTTCTTGTGTATGTGGAAACATACTTAAAATCAATTGACATCTGATTTTTTACCGAATATGGTTTCGATAAGTAGGTGTATTAGAGGATCGATTTGAGGTGAGCTTAACTAAATTTTGATGCACACATTGGAGTCTTAGTCTCGTAAAGCTCATTGATTTTTACAAAAGGAACACTACTTCATTAAGTGAGGAAGCTTGTTGGTGCAAAATGATCAGGCCTACACATTTGGCTTAGAAGAAAATGTTTGGAACTCTACCTTGATGGTGCATGTGAACCTTAGCTTGTAATCACTTTGTCTTTTACCATTGTGAAAGATTAAAATCTTGGAAGAATCTTGTAAAGGCTTGTATCTCATGGAGTTAGGAGGAATATTAGTTATGAGTTTCAAATGAGAGAATAACTCCTAAATTACTAGAGTCAATTTTAGTTGGTGTCAAGTTTGAATTCAAATTCAAACTTAGAAGAACTTCATATAAAAGACATTGTAAGAATCGCGCGACAGTGTGACCTCATTGAGAGCTCTCTCCTTGATCATTTGTAGAAGCTGAGTGGCTCACACCATAGCCCACTCACTCCATCATCATTGAGCATCATTACAATGCGAATGAACTTTTACAATCATGTCATATAATACATATAGCTCATTGAACATCTCTCTCTACTTCTCTGCTATGACTACTCAGAACAGTCAACTTTCTCTGGTCATATCTTAGTGAATACTCAACCATTTTTCATAATCTTTGGCTTGTTGGAGCTCTTGAAGTCTACTTTGTGCTTTCAAAATCTCAAGGCATTTGGTTCAGCCATCTAGGAGAAATCCCGTTCGAACTGCTCACTAGTTATGTATTGGTTAGTCCCTAAAAAATCGAGGGTAAGATTTGGATTGCTAAATTTATTTCTGAGTGCATAGTTTATCATTTTAGATGATTCCACTTGCAATCTTTAGCTATCTAAGTTATTTTAATTCCGTCAAAACAAATTTGATCAATTATTACTGTATTGTGAGCTTTGAGCAAAAGAACCAGCAGGTGTATGGACTAAAGTAACATTTTTCTTTGACATTAGCTATTCGTGAAGTAGTTGGTTTTGATTCAATTGTTTCAAGCATCAAATCCAAAGTACATAGGTACTTTATTGGTCTGATTTGCAAGCAAAACGGGCCTACTATATAACTTTGAAGTGCATCAGGAAAGGTACAAAGTAGGTTTTAGCTATACCACCTCACTTCCTTAAGGTATACATCCATCTCTCACAACAAAGCTAAGGCTAAAAGGAGAGGTCCTACATCAAGATTGAGCATGGTTAACAAGGTCTGCAAACAAGAGATAACACTATGAACAATCATCTTTAATGATGGCATATTTGGGTCAAAAGATAGATCAAGTACGCAAGGAGAATTACAAATATTCAAAGTCTAGAGTTAACTTTTACCTCAATGTAAAAGTCCTTTGTGGGAGAGTTGGTAGAGAAGATCCAAAACCACAAGTGGATCTCCAAGATCCAAGAACCAAATAAAATATCATTTTGGTGTTTCTCCAAGGCAATGATAGCTAGCATATAGGAGTTGAATAAATCTAAGAGAATCTAGGAAGCATTGCAGAAGGTCTATGTCACGTCTAGTAGGTCAAGAAGGACTCAAATCAAAGCATTAATTGTTGCATCCTCAAGGTCAAGGATCCAAGGGATCAATTGGCATCACTAGAATGCACCATTAAAGAGAAAAATGTTGTGAAAATATCTCTTGATGGATTGCAATTTGAAGAAAACCAGAAGCCCCTCATTACTATAATCCTTCATAAGGACCACTTACCTTTATTTGAGGAGATCATCCCACACAAGCATCAATTGAAATCACTCAAGAAGGCTTCAAATAGAAGCATCAAGTGTTAGATCTTCAAGTCAAGGAGTTTATGGATCACTTGGCATCATTGCAATTCATGAGTAAACAAGAAAAGGTTGTGAACATATCTCTTGATGGATTTCAGTTTCAAGGAAAGTGGAAGCTCCTCATAACTGGCATCATTCATAATGACCACTTATCTTTATTTGCGGATATTATTCCACACTTTGTGGAAAAGCAACCTCAAAGTGGAGATAACTCAAAGTAAAAGGAGATCCATTCTCAAATGTTGTACAAACATAGGTGAAAAGGAAGATGATGTAGAAGAGGTAATGGAATGATCAACAATAACCAAAACAATCATCAAGCCAAGGATGACCAAAGTAAACGATCAATTGAACCCATCTTTGACAATGAGGTAGGGGGAAATGCAAAGGAAGATGTGGAGGATGAAACAACGAACATAAATGCACGCTTTGCTATAATTGTGGAAAAACCTAATGAAATATCCATTGACTATTGATATAGGAGTGATAAGTCAAATGAAAGGAATCAAAGAACTATGAAAGTACACCAACAACAAATGATATCAATGACCAATGAGACATGGCTACACACAAATAGAGGAAACTCACAGAAAGGTATATGGAGATTTAGTTTCTACAACATATGTCCTGGTAAGAGCACAAATTCACCGAATTTCAAGTTTCCAAAGGTAAATAAGGTTCTAAAATAGGTGAGTAAACCAAAAATCCCATTGTTCATGTGCACGATGTTATATGGGGAAGTGAAAATGCAATGAACATGGTATTACATGTATTCCATGTTCCTTGAATCAGCAAGAATTTAATTGTATAAAGTCATCTAGTTGAGCTCAGATTCTTCATTAGAAACGTAAATAAAGGCAACAAGTTGGTAACTTAAAAAATCAAAGAGACAAGGATTTATTCATTGGACATCTCACCTCAAATAAGCTTAATAATGTACGTTATGTTTTGAAATAAGAAGATTTTTTATCTTGATCTTTAGCATAAAAGGATAAGGCATGTAGATGAACCCATGTTTAACAATATGAGTATGTCTAAATTGGTCATTTTCTTACCAAGTTTTGGATCAAATGGTGTATATGAGCCTCATTTAGCTTGCCAATTTGGAAATAAAACTAATTAGTCTTTCAAAGGGAATGCATATAGAGCATCAAACGTCCATGATGTGATACATAATTATGTGTGGGGATGCTGAAAGAGCATCTCCATGTATGGATATATGTATCTTTTGTAAGTGCACCACAATCAACAATTGATGATTTGGAAAAAGCTTGAAGTCAAAGAATAAAGAGAAGATCTAATTTTGAGGCTTGAAGATTTAGTGCATGGTTAGAAGATGAAGACTTGTACATACATATACATTAAGCATGAAATTAGTTCACTTATACCTTGTAATGGTGACACGTTTGTACATATATGCCTATATATACAAGTATAGAGTTGGGACATAAATGAGAGAAGAGATATATAACAAGAATAGATGAGTAGAAGAAGAATATGTGTGATCAATGTAAGAGATTCATCAATCAGATGTTTTCCATGAGAATAGAAGAAAACTTCTAAAATCTGAGTCGCGATCTTTTCTCCATCTCTCCTTCTATGATTAATAATTTTAGAAATCCTTGTGTAGATGTCTAAGTCCATAGCTAATGCATCTATGTTTGAGGATTCGAGAGTCTAAGTGAAATCACACTGAGAGAATTTTAAGTAGGAACATTTACATGTGTATATGTGAACTAGTGAAGGTAGGAAAAAGTGCAATGTTGGTGCTCAATGTTTTCATCAGATCTCCCTCTAAAGCATAACCTTGTGAGAAAATAAGAACTCACTCTTTAAGTTGAAATGTAAGCTACTTGTGGCTAAAAGCATTTTGAATTAATGGTGTCTAGGTTGGGAGAACCATGCATTAGAAGTTGCAAGTGTCAAAGTCGACTACATAAAAGAAGACTTTCAGACATAGGTACATTGTTTGGAGCAAATCACAAGATGTACAGACTCTTTTGGAGACATTTGACTTGGAGAAGGTGTGCAAACTTTAGGATACAACTTGTATAAGTTTCAGTGAAAAATTTACATATTTGATTAGTGAACGAGTGAATTAAGTGTACCAGACTTTTCTATAAAATGAGTTTCTTCATAGTTAACTCAAGTCTTCATAATTTGGCATTGGTTTTGCTAAATTGGTTGATGTTATGAGTTGTTCTTGATATAGAGGTGCACTAACATCAAGGATAAATTTTTCGTTTGGAGATTAACACTATCCATCAGTGGTATTAGATCAAGACTCATCAGATTTGAAGAAAGGAGGACCTCGACTATTACAGATATACAGAAATCAACCTTTGAAGATTCAAAAGGTGAAAGTTTGAAGTGAAAGCTAGAGAAGGAGGCCTCGAAGGTATCAAAAGGATGAAAAGTAACTACATTTGAGTTAAAGGTACATTCATTATTCATAAAGCTTAAATAATATATTGTAGAGGTGAAGAAAGGATAGGAGATTCTCTTCAGATAGAGAAATTGGATAGAGAAAACTATCTTGCTTGGTCAATGAGGATGCAAGCTCATCTTATGAGCAAAGACCTTATAGGATACATCATAGATGAAGAGGAGAAACCAGAATTTAGAGATCCTAGTGTTCCAACTAGGGAAGAGCTCTCAAATTTGAAGACATGGATGAAGAAGGATGCTCAAGCAAAGAGCTTTATCTACATGGGAGTCAATGATTACTTGGTACCTCACATTAGAGGACTTGAAAGTGCAAGTGACATATGGAATGCTTTGGAGGAGAATTTCCAAAACACTACAAAGTCAAGGAAGGCATCTTTATGGGCAGAGTTCACCACATTCAAGAAGAAAGCTTCTCAATCTATTTCTGATTATGTAGAAAGGATGAAGGATATTGCAAATGCATTAGGAGGAGCTGATGAAGACATTGAAGAAGACAAATTATTAAGACAAATTCTCATAGTTTTAAGAGGAGATGGTAAGTGGAAGCCATTCATGCTATCTAGTGAATTGTCACTAGATCATTTCACTCCTGATTTGAATCAATTGCTAGGACACATGCTAACATTTCAGCAGGATGTCAAAGGTGATGTTGATAAAAGTACAGGTGAAGTAATGTATTCAAAGGATAAGAAGAAGATTAACAAAAGCAAGCAAGAATTGAATGAAGATGAAGGCACTATGAGTCAAGCTAACTTCCTAACAGAAAGAGGAGGTGGGAAAGGAAGAGGCAGAAGTAATAAAGATGGTGTCAAAGCTTGTTGAATTTGTGGTAAGACTAATCATTTAGCTCGTGAATGTTGTCATAATAATTAGAATGGTGGAGTATATAATCAAAACTTTAATTCAAGAGGAAGAGGTGGTAGAAATCAGAGAAGCAATTTCAGAGGTAGAGGTAGTAGAGGTTTCTTTGGAAGAAATGCACAAAGAGGCTTTCAAAGTGAATCCTACAATAATACCTACTACAACTATACTTCAGATTAGAAGGAGGATTCAAAATTAATTATGAATGAAACTTGTAAAAGACAAAGTGAAGATCAAAGATTTTTCTAGATTGACTCAGGGTGTAGCAATCACCTGAGTGGCATCACATCTTTGATGACTGATTTGGAGAATAAGGTGAGTAATCATATAGTTCAAACAGGTGATAATACAAAGCATACTGTGAAGTCCATTGGATCAGTAAAGGCAAAAGATGGAAGCACTCTTCTGAGAAAGGTTTTTTATGTTCCTACAATCCCAAAGAATTTGATGAGTGTAAGACAAATTCTAGAGAAAGTATATGAAGTAAGGTTCACTAATGATGGAGTTTATGTTGAAGACCCTAGCCATGGGTACAAAAAAAGCATTTTAGGGAAGAACGAAGGAAGACTTTTCACATTGAAGATTCAAGGCAATGTGCCTTGTTCACTTATGGAGAACATAAGATCTCTGAGTTAGATCTTTGGCACAAAAGGCTTGGACATTTCAATGAAAGAGGTATTAAGGATATGATTAACAATGATTCAGTGCTTGGATTGCCTAACATTCTAGGTCAACACATGACATGAAAGTGTGAAGCATGTCAATAGGGTAAAGCTCACAAGAATAATTATTGTAAGAAAGGGTTTATGTATTCAGAGAAGCTTGAATTGGTGCATATAGATGTGTTGGGTCTATCAAAGGACTTTAGCATTAATGGTTCAAGATATTATGTGATTTATGTTGGTGATGCTACGAGGTGGATCACTATATATGTGATCAAAGATAAATATGAGGTGTTCAGTACATTTAAACATTATCATGTGTATGTAAAGAGAATCATAGGGAAACAATTGAAATGACTAAGGTTAGATGGAGGGGGAGAGTATTTCTCTAATGATTTTAGTGATTACTTATGAAATGTAGGTATAAAAAGGGAAGTTAATTTGAGGTACTCTCCTCAACAAAATGGTGTAGCAAAAAGGAGAAATAGAACTCTTGTTCAGTTTGCAAGGTCAATGATGAGGGAGAAGAATTGTCTTAACTATTTGTGGGTTGAGGCTGTGAATACAGCTACATATTTAGTTAATAGACTTCCATGCAAGGCTTTGAATGGTATGACACCTTATGAGGCATGGATCATAACTTTTTGTGGGTTGAGGCTGTGAATACAGCTAAATATTTAGTTAATAGACTTCCATGCAAGGCTTTGAATGGTATGACCCTACCTGAGATCATTGCAAAACGCTTAGATGTTTGGCTTATGCATATGTGCCATCCCAATTAAGGCATAAATTGGAACCTAAAGTTGAGAAGTATGTGTTCATTGGTTGTGATGATAAGGAGATGGGCTACAGATTGTGGAGTCCATCCACAAAGAAATTCCTTGTATCAAAGGATGTTACATTTGATGAGCAAGGTACTTGGTATGCAAGTACAATTAATATTCATGAAGGTGATGAAGAAGTCATGACCCAAAGAAAGGGGAAATCAAAGATTCAAATCTCGGATAATGAAGAGAATGTTGATGCTCAAATTGACAATGAATAGATGCCAAGGTTTGATCCTTAATATGAAGAACTAGAGACTTCAAGGAGTGGAGAAGCTAGAAGCTGAACAAGGAACAGGAAGAAACCCATAAGGTACAGTTATGATACTTCATTTTTTACCACTAAAGATTATGCTTATATGGTGAAAGTAGAAGAAGATCCTTCTACATATGATGAGGCAAAAGGTAAGGAAAATTGGGAGAAAGCTATGCAAGATGAGTATGATGCACTGATGGAGAATGATATATGGGATTTGGTTCCTAAACCAAATAATCAGAAAATCATTGGGTGCAAATGGGTCTACAAGACAAAGAGGTATGTAGATGTAAGTGTGTCTAGATATAAATCTAGACTTGTTGTGAAAGGATATGCTCAAACATATGGTGTAGATTATGATGAGACTTATAGTCCTATGGCAAAGATGACAACTATAAGGACCCTCATAGCTATTGCTGCATGTAAAGGTTGGAAGCTATGTCAATTAGATGTGAAGAATGCTTTTCTAAATGGTTACATTTCATATGATGTTTTCATGGAGCAAGTAGAAGGTTTCAAGGATAAACGCTATCCAGAGTATGTATGTAAGCTCAAGAGAGCTTTGTATGGTCTGAAGCAGGCCCCAAGGACATGGAATTACAGACTTGTGAAGTTCTTCAAAGAGCTTGGTTTCCAAGTGTCTAAGGCAGATAGTACCTTGCTTGTTAAAGCAAGTGATGATGGGTTCATTTACATTTGCATATATGTTGATGAATTAATTCTTACGAGTACAGATGAGAAGGGTATACAAAGTCTTAAGAAGCAGATGGAGAAAGAGTTCAAGATCAGTGACTTGGGAGACTTGTCATATTTCTTGGGAATGGAGATTTCATATACTCAACATGGAGTATATGTGACTCAAGAAAGGTATTTGAAGAATTTGCTAATCAAGTTTAAAATGGAAGACTGCAGAGTAGCACCTACTCCAATGGATGTGAATCATAAATTGTGCAAATATGCAGGAGAACAATTCAATGACATGAAGATGTATCAAAGTTTGGTTGGTAGTCTAATCTATGCTACATTAACTAAGCTTGATTTGTCATATGCAGTTGGAGTGTTGTCTCAATTCATGCATTCTCCTAGAAAAGAACATTGGATTGCAAGACCCTTTGTTAAGATACATTAAGGGTACACTCAAAGAAGGTTTGTATTATGGATTCACATCAGATAAAAAAATCAAGATATATAGTGCACTACAACATATGAGGGGCATACCGACGGTGCCTATACTGACGATCAAACTTGACGTCAGTATAAACGTTGGAAAAGTCCACTTAAAGATACTGACGGTCAAGTGACCATTGGTATGACCATTTAAAACGGATTGTCGGGGTGTGCCATGACCGCCGGTAAAAGCACTGATATAAGCGTCAGTATGTGCATGGGTATGAGTGTCAGTATAAGCGTCGGTAATTTACTGGAAGTTACAGATGCCCATACCAAAGCCCACATTGACTCTCATATCGAAGCCCATATTGAGGCCTTGTTTTAAACATGCCGAGAACGCCAGAGAAAAATTGAACATTTTTGTGCATGTTTGAGTACTGGTTGTCTTCTATCAAACTTGCACGCGTGAACCGAATTGCGACCTGCATTGTCTTGTGCACACACACACACACAAAGATCTCTCTCTCTCTCTATAGACACACACTCTCTCTGTTTAGATCTCACATCTTGGTAAGTGGTGCGCATACTCGTAGCCTTTGTCTTTCTCTATGCTTTAGGTCTTATAATTTCTCTTCTCTTTGATTTTTCAAAAGTTCTTGGGCGTCGATTCTTTGGAATTTGATGATAGACGACATAAATTACGCTTTGACGACAACGATCCAAAAGAAGGACATACTTGTAAGCGATTGTTTTATTCTCTATTGATAGGAAGAGAAAGAGAGAGAGAAAGAGAAAGAGAGAGAGAGAGAGAGAGAGAGAGAGAGAGAGAGAGAGAGAGAGAGAGAGAGAGAGAGAGATGAGACAGAGATAGAGAGGGAAAGAGAGAAGAGAGAGAGAGAGATAGAGAGATAAAGAGAGACAGTGAGAGATAAAGAGAGATGAAAGAGAGGTAGATAGAGAGATAGGAAGATAGAGCATACATAAGCACACACACATACACACACACACACATCTACATATCTAAACATGCATACATATGCAGATACATGTACACACATGCATGCTTACATACACACACATATACACACATGCATGCTTACATACACACACATATACACACATGCATGCTTACATACACACACATATACACACATGCATGCTTACATACACACACATATACACACATGCATGCATACACACACATACAAATATACACAGATGCATACATGCACACACACACATGCATACACACACATATCTACACACATGCATACATACACACATATGTACACACCTGCATACATACACACACATGCATGCATACATACACACACATATACACACATGCATGCATACACTCACATGCACACACACATGAACGCATACACACACATGCATACATACACACACATAGACATATAATCACACATGCATACATAGACATGCACACACATATAAACACATGCATACATTCACACACACACACATACATACACACATGCACACATATACACACACATAAGCTAGTGTTTTAATTAAATATATTTAATCAAATATATAGAATTTCGATTTTGAAGTTCTTTTACATCAAATATATTAAAATAGGATTAGGGTTTTTAGGCTATTTACACATACATACACATATACTTATACACATATATATACACATACACATATATATACACATGCATACACATACACACATGTTTTAGGTCTAGGTCTTTTTGATTAGGGTCTTAGGGTTTTTACACATGCATAACATATATGCACACATACACATACACATATAATACATATATACATGTATATACACATGCATACAAAGATATACATATTTTAGGTCTAGATATTTAAGATTAGGGTTTTAGAATTTAGGCATACATATAATTCAATTACATTTATATTAAGAAAAAAAACATTGAAAAGCAAAGAAAAAATTCTCAATATATAAATAAACATATATATAAAACAGGATTAGGGTTTTAGGATTAGGGGTTTAGGTTTTTTTAGGTGTTTAAGTATTTAGGTTTAGTATTTCAGGTTTAAGTTTTAAGGTTTTAGTACTTCAGGTTTAAGTCTAAGTCTTTCTTATTAGGGTTTTAGGGTTTTAACACCTACATAACATATATACCCACATACACATACACATATAATACATATATACATGTATATACACATGCATACAAAAATATACATATTTTAGGTCTAGATCTTTAAGATTAGGGTTTTAGGGTTTAGGCATACATATAACTCAATTAAATTTATAAAAAGATAAAATATAGAAAGAAAATTAAGGAAAAAATTTGAATATATAAATATATATATATATATATATATATATATATATATATATATATATATATATATATATATATATATATATATATATATATATATATATATATATAATATAGGATAATTATATAGATAAATAAGTATAAAAAGAACTAGTGTTTTAAATAATTTAGTTAAATACATTAAATTAAATATATATAATTAAAGATATAAAAATAGGATTAATTAAGAAAAAAGCTGAATATATAAATAAATATATATATAAAATAGGATAATTATATAGATAAATAAATATAATAAAATCTAGTGTTTTAAATAAATAAATTTAATATATAAGATTAAATATATAAAAATAGGTTTAACTTTAATCATTTTAATTAGAGTAAATATATATACACATACACATACACACATATACTTATACACCTATCTATATATACATACATATATATATATATATATATATATATATATATATATATATATATATATATATATATATATATATATATATATATATATATATATATATATATATATATATATATATATATATATATATATATATATATATAGATACATATATATACACATGCATACACATATATACATGTTTTAGGTCTAGGTCTTTCTTATTAGGGTTTTAGGATTCCAACACCTACATAACATATATACACACATACACATACACATAGTATACATATATACATGTATATACACATGCATACAGAAATATACATATTTTAGGTCTAGATCTTTAATATTAGGGTTTTAGGATTTAGGCATACATATAACTCAATTAAATTTATATAAAGAGAAAATATAGAAAAAAATAAAGGAAAAAATCTGAATATATAAATAAATATATACATAAAATAGGATAATTATATAGATAAATAAATATAAAAAGAACTATTGTTTTAAATAATTTAGTTAAATATATATAATTAAATATATAAAAATAGGATTAATTAAGAAAAAAATCTGAATATATATACATATATATATATATATATATATATATATATATATATATATATATATATATATATATATATATATATATATATATATATAGGATAATTATATAGATAAATAAATATGATAAGAACTAGTGTTTGAAATAAATAAATTTAATATATAATATTAAATATATAAAAATAGGTTTAATTTTAATCATTTTAATGAGATTGAATATATATACACATACACATACACACATACACTTAAACACCTATCTATATACACATATATATACAGATACACATATATATACACACACATATATGTTAGTATATGATCAATGTCTACCTCTCATGATTGTATGCACATTTTGTAAGGCCCCCATTATGAGGAGAAGCCAAGAGTGCATTACCCAATTGATGCGAATCCCAACTTGCATGTTGGGTGAAGGTCATATTGGACCATGTAAGGTATTGTAAGGAAAGGGAGTTACCATGGAATATTCCCTCTCAGACTTAGAAATCATTTATATTTATTAGGTCGGTTCAACTGGTCTAAGCCGTATATGGCAATTAGGCGGGCGGTGGCCGCCCACGCTCTACTGCACATGTATAGCGGTCCAGGAAAGGCCACCCATGATCCTATATATACCTGACTTCTACACTACCTAACACATTGAGTTGAGCCAGCATACCTCGAACTTGTATCTCCCTATCTAGAGTTGTCTAGATCACCATTTAAGCTCTACCTTGAGAGCGCACGGTGGACAATGCCATCGTCTTTGTACTTGTTGTGAATAGAAAATTGTTGAGATTCTCCTATATTTGTTATCTTCTCTGCTACTGCTCGTGTGTTATATTGCGTAACTATTGTCTTACATGATATCTGAGCCGTAAGGTTCGAATAGCTTGAGAAGTATCACAATTTTAGCCTACTGGTAGACTAGAATATCAATAGATTATTCGAGTGATTACATGATGGCTTCATCGTCGAACATTGTTCTTGGTGCTTCAGCTAATGTTAATGTTGTACCTATTCGAATTCGTCCACCTGCATTCACTGAAGGGAAGCTGGATGGATCAAACTATACACTCTAGAAGCTCAAAATTTTTGCAATTCTGGACTCCTATGAATTACTTGACACTATCATGGGACCGATGGGATTGGATCTAGAGCCTATACCAATTGAATATCCAGCGAATTCAAGATTGATGATTCAGCCAGATCCACACCTTCTACGAGCTTGGAACAGGCGGAATGCTGATGCATTATGTGCAATTGTTACTAATGTAAGTGATTATGTGCTTACTTTAGTTCAACATACTACTAAAGCACATGAGGCTTGGGGCATATTGGCTCGACAATATAAGACCAAGAACCACAGTAGGATGAAAAATTTAGAAAATCAGTTGACAAATGAAAAGCATTCTGATTCTGAAAAGGCTGAAGATTTTATCAAACAGATAAAACATCTTCAAGAACAATTGGCTACAGTTGGTGTTGTTATAACACGAGAAGAGCTGGCTCGAAGATGTGTATGTGTTCTTCCAGCAAAGTATGATGGATTAGTAACAGCCCTTAACACTCAGGTAAGACCAACTCCCCTCACATTTGAAGAGTTTTGTGCTATGCTTTTAGAAGAAGAGATGTAGTTGAGGAATCGGCAAAGTACAAGTGATGCTACATTTTTAGCAAATGCAAAAGGTAAAGGCTCTTCTGATGTATCAAAGAAGAATCCAAAGAAGAAAAAGTTCACAAGAATTTGCTTCTATTGTGAAAAGAAAGGCCATGCCATTGAGGATTCCAGAAAGAAGCAAGCTGATGAATGGAATGGGACTGCAAAATCATCGTGGAAGAACAAAGATTCTACAAACAACAGAGAGTTGGAACTTTGGGTAGCTATTGAAGAGGTATGTTCATCTGGTCAAGCTCGTGTTGATGAACCATGGATTTTAGATAGTGGAGCTTCTCACCATATGACCAGTAAAAAGGATTGGTATAGTTTCCTAGTGCCTTTGCGGGAATCCATCAATGTAGTGGTGGGAAATGACTCCAAGTGTCATGTTGAAGGAACTGGAACCATCTCTTTTATCACTTCTCCATGTGTTGAGAAAAAGTTATCCGATGTTCTCTATGTACCTACACTCAAAAGAAATTTGTTGTCAGTTTCTGTAGTAACAGATCGTGGGCTCGAAGTTCACTTCAATAAGAGTGGTGAAGAAATCATGGATTCATCAAGTAATGTTGTAGGTAAAGGCATACGACAGGATAACTTGTATGAGTTAAGTGCTTTAACTGCTATAGAAGATAAAGATGTCATCTCACAACAAAAATACGCCAAAGAAATTCTCAAGGCATTTGGAATGATGGACTGCAAACCAACTAGCATACGTATGGAGGTAAATCATAAGCTATATATGGATGATAACATGCCTGATGTAGATGCTAAGAAGTATAGGAAGCTCGTTGGAAGTCTTATTTTTCTGTGCAACACTAGACCACACATTTGCTATGCTATTGGAGTATTAAGCAGGTTTTCCAACAAACCTAAGGAGAGTCACTGGAATTCTGGAATGTGAATTCTAAGGTACATTGTAGGAACCTTGGATTTTGGTATTTTGTATACCACAGGTGATACACTTCAAGGATATTGTGATTCAGATTGGGATGGAGATTGTGATTCTAGAAAATTAGTTTCTAGATATTGTTTCTCACTTGGTTTAGGAATATTTTCTTGGGTAAGCAGGAAGCAACCAACTCTCGCACTCTCCTCCAATGAAGCAAGAGTACAAAGCAGCTTGTTTTGCTTCTTGTGAGGGAGTCTGGTTAAGGCGAATTCTTGCAAATCTAGGCTTTCCATCAAATATAGCAACTGTACTCAAGTGTGATAATCAAAGTTGTATGGTTATTTCAAAGAACCGAGTATTTCATTCTCGCACCAAGCACATAGAAGTGCAGTACCATTACATTCGTGAGCTAATTGAAGATGAAATTGTGGAGCTAGAATATTGCCCAACAGAGGCAAATTGTGCTGACATATTCACTAAAGGACTTGGAAGAGGGCACCTAAACAGGCATCTTCAACAGATGGGCATAGGACAAAGACCTACTTGATTTATCATCGGTAAACATTGACGAGGGGTGTTAGTATATGATCAATGTCTAACTCTCATGATTGTATGCATATTTTGTAAAGCCCCCATTATGAGGAGAAGCCAAGAGTGCATTACCCAATTGATGGGAATCCCAACTTGCATGTTGGTTGAAGGTCATATTGGACCATGTAAGGTATTGTAAGGAAAGGGAGTTACGAGGGTCCCCAATTGTGGGGTCTGGGGTAGCGGTGAGTAGCCTCGACTCGGGGGTCCAAGGAGGCCAGCGGCCCCCTGGCTGGGGGGTCCCACGGGGCCAGCAGGCCCCCTAGTGGGGGTCTAGGGGCAGCGCCCCCGGCGTGACAAGAAAGGGAATATTCCATGGAATATTCCCTCTCGGAGTTAGAAATCATTTACATTTGTTAGGTCGGTTCAACTAGTCTAAGCCGTGTATGGTAATTATGCGGGCGGTGGTCACCCATGCTCTACCGCCCATGTATAGCCGTCCACGAAAGGCCACCCATGATCCTATATATACATGACTTTTGCACTACCTAAGACATTGAGTTAAGCCAGCATACCTCGACCTTGTATCTCCCTATCTAGAGTTGTCTAGATCACCATTTAAGCTCTACCTTGAGAACGCATGGGTGGACAACACCATCATCTTTGTACTTGCTATTAGTAGAAAATTATTGAGATTCTCCTATATCTGTTATCTTCTCTACTACTGCTCCTGTGTTATATTGCGTAACTATTATCTTACAATATATACATGTTTTAGTTCTAGGTCTTTCTGATTGGGGTTTTAGGGTTTTAATACCTACATAACATATATATACACATACGCATACACATATAACACATATATACATGTATATACACATGCATATAGAAATATACATATTTTAGGTCTAGATCTTTAAGATTAGGGTTTTGGGGTTTAGACATACATATAACTCAATTAAATTTATATAAAGAGAAATATAAAAAACAATTAAGGAAAAATCAGAATATATAAATAAGTATATATATAAATTAGGATAATTATATAGATAAATAAATATAAAAAGAACTAGTGTTTTAAATAATTTAATTAATCAAATATATAAAAATAGGATTAATTAAGAAAAAAATCTGAATATATAAATAAATATATATATATAAAATAGGATAATTATATATATTAGGGTTTTATGATTAGGGTTTTAGGTTTTTTTAGGTGTTTAAGTATTTAGGTTTTAGTACTTCAAGTTTCAGTCTTTAGGAGTATGATTTTTAAGTTTAATAAAAAAAACAAATGTTCTAAAATGTCCATATTGTATCAGATATCTAGTTTGGATCGGAAGGAGAGAATGGCATGTCCTTGCACTCAGTGCAAGTATAAAATTTATCGAAAACGATGGATTTGTACTCCAAATGTTAGAGTATGGATTCTTTGATAAAAGTCAACTAGAAAACCTATGCTACCATTCGCATGGTCCCCTAGGTGAGTAGATGGACCCAAACGACATTGCATCGGTAACCTCTAGTTGACAAAAGAGAAAAAAAAGGACTTAGAAGTACAAGCAAGTACTAATAGCATTACATGGAATGAACATATGGAGGAGATGCTCGAAGCATTTTATGAGATGGACAAAGATCATGATGGTGGAGAAGATGTCGAGAGTTTCACGGACACAACAAAATTTCCATGATCAGAAGTCCATGAAGAATATGAAAACTTGTGAAGACTAGCTCGTTTACCACTTTACAATGGAGCAAAGACATATGTACTACGTGCATCACTGACGATGCTCAATCTGCCATCCATTTATGGATGGTCAGATAGTAGTGTCACTGAATTGTTCAGGTAAGTAGATTTGAAATAATCTTTCATTGTTATATCAAAATAACTTTATTTACTAATATCGTTTTAATTGTTTATTGCAGGCTTCTTAAAGATCAATTTTTGCCAGAGGGCAATGACATGCCTCCAACACGTGGAGATGCAAAAAAACTTTTACAGTCCATTGGAATGGATTATACTAAGATTCATGCTTGTCCAAATGATTGCATCCTCTTTCGGAATGAGTATGAGTATCTCCACATATGTCCAAAGTGTTGAGAAAATAGATTTAGAGAAGACCTTGTAGGCGAAGCAATCCCTGGAAAGGTTCTTTGCCTCTTTCCTATCATTCCATGAATAAAGAACATGTTTAGATGCAAATGTATAGCTGAGTTAATGCCATGGCATACAAAGAGCAGGTCTACAGATGGTGTAACGCGAGTGCCTGCTGACTCTGATGCTTGGAAGCACATAGATAGTAAGTGGCCAGAATTTGCTAGTGAGCCTCGGTCCATTCGTCTAGGACTAGCTATGGATGGAGTGAATCCATTCGGTTTACGCAGTTCTTCATGGAGCACATGGCATGTATGTCTGGTCAATTATAACATCCCACCATGGTTGGCCACAAAGAAAGGTCATTTATTATTAGATCTTATTGTACCAGGTAAGTATAAGGTAAAAAACATGGATGTATATCTTGCACCACTTGTGGAAGAACTCCGCATTTTATGGGATGGGATTACTTTGCGTGACATGTCTCAACCTTTAAGAAGATGAGACGTGTGCGTGTAAGGCATACTTATGTGGATGATGCATGATTGGGCTGGTTATGGTGAATGTTCAGGTTTATCAATTTTGGATTACCATGCTTGTCCCTTATGCAGACACGACTCGAAGCACGCTATTCCAAAGCACTACGTAAAACTCTCTATAAAAGACACCATAGATATTTGCCTGATGGACATATTTTATGCGAAGGACAAATTGGTTGACAAGCGCAATGCCAAATGAAAGATAGCGATTGGAAACAACTGTGGTATTCAAAAAATCCAATCGCTGGCATGAAACGGTTGTCCATTTTTCATGAACTCCCTTATTGGTGTGAATTATTGATCAATCATTTGGTAGACCCGATGCATATTTTTAAGAATGTGGGAGAGATTCTTTCGAAGACTTTGATCAGACAGAAAGAAAGCAAAGCACAAAGGGAGGACTTAGAAGAGCAAGGTCGTATGTGAGAGTTGTGGGCAATTACTAAGCCCAATGGAAGAGTATCATTACCAAGTGCTCCTTGGGTGCTTCGCAGGATGGAAGAGAAACAAGTGAAGAAAAAAATTTCAGAGTTTCGCACACCTACTAGATGCATGAGGTGTCTAAAGACTGCTTTCACACGAAACAACGATCTTGGAGGGCTCAAGTCTCATGATTGGCACAAGGTTTTACAGTTTGTGCTCCCTGTAGGCCTAAAAGATTGTCTTTCGGAGGATGTCCGAAGAACCATTTATGAAATTAGTTCTTTAGTACGATGAATCTCTTCTCAAGAGATAAATAAAGATAGCAAAGAGAGTGCGAAACTCAATGCTATCAAGAATGTTTGTATGGTAGAGAATTACTTTCCCACAAGTATTCTCACTATTCAACTACATTTACTGGTTCATGTGGTAGATGAAGTTTCAATAGCAGGAATTATCCATAGTCAATGGATGTTCTTCTTAGAGCAGTTTATGAAGACATTAAAAGGGTTTGTTCAACAGAGAGCATGTCCAGAGGGAATCATGGAAAAGGGATGGCTTATACAAGAGTCTCTTGTATTCATAACTCAATTTCTACATATGTCATATCCCAAAATACCTCACTTATGGAGCAATGGTGAAGATGTTCGTCTCGTAGGCGATGAACCACAAGGTAAAGGATTGCAAAGAAAAATGAATGCAGCTTTCAAAAAGAAGGCAATGAATTTTTTCATAGTTAACTCTGAGCCTATGCAAAAGTGGTTAGAAAAGTATGAGTTTGCCAAGGAAACCAAGGCAAAGGAAAGAGCTCAGTTTCGAAGGAATCGTTCCACTCGATTTCTGCCTTTTCCAGAAACTCTTCGACCTCTTCCACCTTTTTCGACGAGCAGATGGCTAGATACAGTGGTTTCACAAGCAAAGGCAGTGGGTGAAGATATCTCTGAAGAAGAAGAAGAACTCGCAAAGGGATGTGATTGAGAGTATACTAAATACGGTGCACTATGGTCTCATGGACGACACTTTTGGATCATACGAATTATAAAAATAGATCTACTTTTTATAGTGGGGTTTGATTACTTTTTTTTCAATGTGAAATGGTTCAAAGTACTCACATCTGGAAGAAACGCAACAGATAGGTGGGGTAAAAGGGTTTGCTTCAAGTCCACTCCACAAAATTATGGACGGAAAAAATGGATACGTTTGTACTTCTCGAACATTGTGAGCAAGTTGTTTTTATACCAGATTCAAAAGAACTAGAGTGGTTGTTTGTTTTACAAGTTGCCCACGTAGTAGAAAAATTTGTGAGAACATAGACATAGAAGAAAGTCCATCTGTAGTGGAATCAGAGATTCATTCGATAGTCAAGGAGGAAGAGATCATTGTTCGAGAAGAAGAGGTCATTGTTCTAGATGACGAAGCAATAGACGATGATCAGGAAGAAACCAGCATAGCAAGCGATTTAGAAGTCATCAATATAGAGATAGATAATCTCGGTGCATCACATCTCCAAGAGGATGCTAGACTAGAGGAGTTTTGAATCAAACACTTGTATGTATTGATTTTTGTTTTGTTTTTTTGCTAGGTTTTTTTGTACACTATCATTTCTCTATATTACCTTTATTATCACATGCTAATTATTTGAGTTCTTTTGTTACAGAGCACGATGGGAGACACTCTTCCAGTCACTCCACATTCCATGATAGAGGAGAAGTTCTTAGAGTTCATCTCTCACGTATCTCCCGCGTATATGGTTGCTGCATCACAATATTGGATCGCTCGTGGAAGCACTCCTCCCAGCCTCATTCTTGGTCGCCTCACTCCTGTCGGCCTCACTCCCATCGCTGTCACTCCTGCCGGTGTCACTCCTGCCGGTGTCACTCCTGCCGGTGTCACTCCTGCCAGTGTCACTTCTACGGGTGGTGCTACTCCTGCAGGAGGTATGTCTCCTAGCTTTATGACTCCACCACGACCATCTTTTCTGCCATCCCCTACTGTCTCTTGTAATAGACATGTGCGTTTGACACCTCAGCGCGATACAAGTTCTTGCTCGTCTCGTAGGTCGCGGTCACGCTCTAGAGCAGGAGCTTCTAGGAGTGGATCTATAGGTAGTTCTCCAGGAGGGGATTGTTATGGAGGCACTGCGACAGACGTTGTGTCGCCCGCTTCTAATCCTAGAACAAATATATCAGATGTAGGTACGCCATGCGGTACACCACGTGGAACGCCAAGTAACCCTTGGGGTGCTCATAACCATGATGACTCTAAGGCGTATAGTATTCGAGATGGAGCTCCGATGATGGATGCGGCTGGCAAAGCAATGCGTGCACGTATATGAAAGCTTTGCTCCATATAGTTTGGACACTCTATCATGTTGAAATGGAGTGAACAAGATAAAGATCCGAAGAATTATATCACACAAGCGATTTATCAAGAGTTCTGACGAGCTGATGGACAACCTCTTATCAGTTTAGAGTGGATTCTCATACCGCACGTGAAGTTATGTCCCATCAATGATCTGAGGCTCGTGATGCTTTTAGAGCAGGCTTACCAAAGCCTGTATGATTAGATGTTGAGGAGTGGGATATGATTCACGATGAGTAGCAGCAGACTCCTGACTGATATCACCAACAACGAGATGGTGCAGCCACACGTTTAGATACAATTTGACCGTCACATTTGGGCAGCGGCGAATATGACACGATGCATCACGAGTTTGTAAGTACCATTTGATTTATTGAATTTTTTTGTGTTAAGTTTCTCATGTATGTTCCTCTAATGTTTTGTATATTTGTTGCAGGAGCTAGCAATGGGTTGTCCTCCAACACAAACGGAGGTGGCTTATGGATATTGTCATGGATTGACTGCACTACTAGAGGACTTGGAGGGATGCGGTGCGGTCGTTTCATGGGAGCATTTGCGATGAGGTGATTAATTTATAAACTTGGTTTTTACTTGTTGTTTGTAAATTTCATGTGAATTTATCTCATTTCATTAATGTTCTTTGTTTAAGGACTATTGATATGGAACATTTTTTGCATGTGTATGGCAGTGGTACACCAAAAATGTGTATTTGATTTTTATACGGCAATGCATTGCTTTGCCACATTTTGTAAATGCATCATATATGAGAGTGGTTTGCCACACTCTTGTACATGCTTCATTTATGAAATATATAAATCTTTTTGTACATAGGTCATGGTTCATTCTGATTATCTCTTTTGTGTCCAATAATATTCTGTTTTATGAAATCATATTTTAGTTGACATTAGAGTATTTGCTTTTTTTTGGGCATAGTGTATTGTCTTTTGCTAAGCAACATCAGGGTAATGTTGCTATAGCAAAAGACAACACACTCTACCCAAATTTTTTTTTTCAGATATGGTCATCAGTATAAACGATGGTACTCCCAGTAATGTCATCGGAATAAGCATCGGTACACCCATCCGGCACTAGTGTATGCGACGGTACACCTAAAAGAGGCATCGGTATGGCATTAGTATGGGCATCGATATTACCGATATTTATACCGACGCTTATATCGATGCCCATACCGACAACCATACCGACGCTTTAATACCGATGCACATATCGAGACCTACACCGACGTTGTGGCAAAAATATGTGCATTCATTTCCGTCGGTAAAAACCTTGGTATACAGCCGATCTGTTGTAGTGGTGATAAAGTTTGGGTAGGTAATCTGTATGATAAGAGGTCAACCTATGGGTATCTATGTTATGTTGGAGATAAACTAATGTCTTGGTGTTCTAAGAAGCAACATACAGTTGCTTTATCATCCACAGAAGCAGAATATAAAGGTATGGTTGAAGCTACATAGGAGGTTATATGTTTGAACACTCTTATGAAGAGTTTTGACATCATTCAAAGTACACCCACTATTCATGGAGATAATATGATTTCATTGTATCTAACTGGTAACCCTGTGTTTCATGCTAGGAATAAACATATTGAGATCCAATATCATTTCTTGAGAGAGAAGGCAATTAATAAAGAAACTGAAGTCATACATTCTTCTACAAAAGATCAGATTGCAGACATAATAACCAAAAGCTTGGATGGACCTAAGTTGCAGATGTTCAAAGATATGGCAGGTATAAAGAAGATGGAGAAAATCACAATTGATGATTGAGGGGGAGCTATTGGTGCAAGACAATCAACAATTAATGATTTGGACAAAGTTTGAAGTCAAAGAATAAAGGAAAGATCAAATTTTGTATCTTGAAGATAAGTGCATGGTTAGAAGATGAAGACTTGTATATACATGTACATAAAGCATGAAATTGGTTCACCTATACCTTTGTAATGGTGAAAAATTTGTACATATATGCCTACATATAGAAGTATAGAGTTGGGACATAAATGAGAGAAGTGATATAGAACAAGAATAGATGAGTAGAAGAAGAATATGTGTGATGAATGTAAAAGATTCATCAATACGATGTTTTCCATGAGAATAGAAGAAAACTTATGAAATCTGAGTCGTGATCTTTTCTCCATCTCTCCTTTTATGATTAATCATTTCATAAATCCTTGTGTAGATGTCTAAGTCCATATTTAATGCATCTATGTTGAAGAGTTGAAAGTCTAACTGAAATGAAGCTGAGAGAATTTTAAGTAGGAACATTTGCGTGTGTATATATGAAGAAGTGAAGGCAAGAACAGGTGCAATCCCAATGCTCAATGTTTTCATCAAATCTCCCTCTACAGTGTAAAGTTTTGACCAACTAAGCACTCATTCTTTAAGTTGAAAGGTAAGCAAGTTGTGGCTAAAAGCATTTGAATAAACAAGGTCTAATTTGGGAGAACCATGCATTAGACGTTGCTAGTGTCAAAGTCAACTACACAGAAGAATAGTTTCAGACATAGGTACGTTGTTTGGAGCAAATCTAAAGATCTACTGAATCTTTTCGAGAAATTTAACTTGGAGAAGGTGCGCAATAGGAGACACTTGTATAAAGATTCATTAAAAACTTTACACATTTGATCAGTCAATTAGTGAATTAAGTCTACAAGACTTTTTTGTGAAATGACTTTCTTCATAATTAGCTTAAGTCTTGATAATTTGGCATTGTTTTTCCAAAATTGGTTGAGGTTATGGGTTGTTCTTGCTATGGAGGTGCTCTAACACCAGGGATAACTTGTTCATTTGGAAGTTAAAAATCTCCATCATCTTTTTCACTTTTATTGATGAGAATTCAAGTACATTTTGGATCTATTTCTAAATGAAAAAACATATATGTTAGACATGATTCAAAAATTTGAGCTAAATAAGTTGAGAGGGAAACAGTTAGAAGCGTTAAAGCCCTAAGGATTGATGGTGAAGGATAGTAGTTCACAAAGATGTTCTCTAATTAATTGATGGAGAAATTATCAAAAGACAAGTTATATGCAAGTACACATCTTAGCAAAATGGTGTAACTGAAATGAACAATAGGTAGATAACGACAGTAGTAAGGTATACAATAAGTTAAATGAATATGCCCATATTTTAATGTGAATAGGCTTTAAATAAGGCCATTCACATTATGAATATGGAAAAGAAGAATTGGAGTACATGAATTGATCGTGATGAATTATTTTATTACAAGAAACTAGAGTTACAACATCTCAATGATTTTGGGTGCATATGCTCTATGTAACCATATCTTAATTTGCAGTCATCTAAAGAAAAAGGATAATATGTGCTATAACGAGTCTCAAGAGATGTTGTCTTTTGTGAACTTGGATGATGATATAGAGATAAAGATAAAGATAAAGTACTAGATGATGATACTATAGTGCATCTAAATGTGCATATGCAACATGAATCCACTTTTGTTTCAGGTCCCGAACTTTCAACAACCTCATAGTACATCTAAGGATGAAAGGAAAGGTGTACAAGTCATTCATCATCCCCTATCGCAAGGAAAAACATGATTCAAAGTAAAACTGAAGGACCTAGTGATGACACTCCTTGTGAAGGTGAAGATGATTCTCAAGAATTGTTTGCACTACATGTAAACGTATCAAGGATGAGATTAAAAATTTAAAAAGGAAAGAAAAAGAGTCTATGAAGAGAAAGAACCCTACTAAGAGAATAAGATATGATATTTTCATTTCCAAACATTTTGTTTATACGATGCAATTGTTCATGGCAAGGATTCTAATACATATGAAGAGGCTTCAAAAAAGGTAGAATAGAAAGAAGCTATGGATGAAGAAATCAAATCATTCAAGGAGAGTGGCACATGGAAAATGGTAACTAGGAAAAAAAAGAACGCTTTACCAAAAACGTAGGTCTACCAAAAAAAGGAATATGGAACCAAGGTTTTCTTCATATGCATTTATTTAGAAGACCTAATCATAAGATTAAAAAGTATGGAAGCAAGGGTTCCTTCAAATGCATCTATGGAGATGACCTAATCATAAAACGGAACCATATTTCAAGTATAGACAACATCAAAAGAAATCATTGAAATGAGTTCAAAATTTATGACTTAGGATAGCTGAAGTATTTCTTTGGTATAGAAACGGTTTATGCAAAGAAGGCATCCATCCATTTAAAAGAAATTAACTTATTGCATGTTCTACATAGAGTTTGAATGGATTATTGCAAATATGTGACTGATTCAAGAGAGTCTCATAGATGGTAAGAATCTTGAGGACTTCAAACTCTAGAGAAGTATGGTTGGATGATTGATGTACACAAGCATAACAAGGTGCTTTCTAAGCTACATTGTGGGAGTATTAGCTCCTTTTTTTCATGCAACCACATATGAGCATAATATTTTGGACAAAAGGGTTCCTAGGTATGGGAAACCATAAATCATGGCTTATTTTATAGTTATGGAGAGTATCTGATTTTGGGTGCATGGAGTGATCCTGGATGGATCAATCATGATAGAGCGTCTACTTCAGGTTGTTCATTTATGGTAGGTAGAAAAGTCATATCTAGGAGCTCAAAGAAACCACAAATAATTGATTTGTCCTCCACACAAGGTGAGTGTAGAGCATCACATCTTATTGACACCTGTAGCTTTAAAATGAGCTATCAAACACTCAATTTGGAGTAGATCTAGGTTGGCAACTCGTTGATACAAAACAGGCTACCTATCCACTCAGTTAGGCTGAAAACTAGACTTCACTAAAACCAGAATAACTCATAGAGCACAAAGAATTTGATAACACTCTTCTAGATAAAGAAATTACGCAACATAATCTTTCCAACGAATGTTTAAACACTAGAGTTGGATACATATAATGAGAGATATGACTCTCACAAGTAGACTACCCAGAAATGGGTGTGCGGCTGGACATACTCTATGAGAGTGAACTGAACGAAATGACTCGAAACAAATGAAGTAGCTACAAGGGGGCTTCCACGCCTTCGTCCTCTATCCTTGAGTGTCCTCCCTTGCCTCTTTTATAGCCAAGTGACCAAAAACTCTCATGATGAGTTTGAGAGCTCTTCTCCATCATTTCTCCACTACTTTGGACAGCCACTCCTCTTACAGTTCAGTTTTTGGATTTGATTCTCTTTTGATTGATTCTCTTTTGGCCTCCACTACTTGCTGAAGTAAATAATTCTATTTTTCATTTTTGTATTTTCCTTCTACTTGAAGAAAATCCTTTTTGCAAAAATATATAAGCTTACTTCTTTATTTTTAACACTCCCCCTTAAGCTCACATGTGAGCTTGCACCTTCAGCCATATCCTGCAAGTGGATGTCGTCCTTGAACCTCTTTAGCTTAGAAGCACTAGGGTCTTTCTAAGCATGTCTACAACCTGGTCATTAGTTCCACTAAACTTTATATCCACATCCTTGCTCAAAACTTTTTCTCGAACATAATGATAATGCACTTCTATGTGCTTGCTTCGTGCATGAAACATTGGATTGTTTGTCCAGTGAATTCTTGACATGTTGTCACCATAAATTGCAATGGTCTCCACCTGCACATCAAGATCAACCAAGAGCTTCTTAATCCACATAGCTTCACAAGTTGCAAAGGCTAAACCTCTATATTCAGCTTCTATAGATGATAGTGCAATAGTAGGTTGCTTCTTTGAGCTCCATGTGATAGGTTTGCTATCTATCATGAACACATAACCTGAAGTGGATCTTCTATCTTCCTTCGAACAAGCCCAATCAGCATCACTGAAGCCCTTTACCTGCAATTCTTCATCATATCTATAAAACAATGCATGATTGACAGTATGCTTCACATATCTTAGCACTCATTTGGCTGAATTTAAATGTTCACTTGTTGGAGCTTGCATAAATTGAGAAAGAAATCCAACAATATAACACAAATCTTGTCTTGTGATCGTAGCATAGATCAAGGAACCTATAATACTCATGTATGTAGTTACATCATGTAACTTCTCTCCATCATTTGAGCATAGCTTCACATTTGTGTCCATAGGTTGAGTGAGTGGTTTGCATTCACTCATTCCAAATCTGAAAAGAACATCCAACAGGTACTTTCTTTGCATCAATTAAATGCCATCTTTCCCATATACTATCTCAATGCCTAAAAAGTATTTCTGCTCACCAAGATCTGAAATTTTAAACTCCTTATCGAGTTTTTTTTTTATGTCTTGTATTCATGCAACATTACTTCCTATTATAATGAGATCATCAACGTATATGCAAATATATATCTGCTTGCCTTCTTCTTTCTTCATGTATAGAGAGGGATCTGCACTACTTGGACTATAACCACACCTTGTGAGGTACTCAACCAATCTTTGATTCCAAGCACGTGGTGCTTGCTTCAGCCCATACAAAGCTTTCTTCAATCTACAAACAAAATTTGGATGCCTTTTGTCTTCAAATCCAATCGGTTGACTCATGTATACCTGTTCTTGAAGTTCACCATTGAGAAAAGCATTTTTTATGTCAAGTTGGTATAATGACCATCTCCTTGCTGCACTCACAACAATCAAGGTTCTAATTGTTCCCATCTTTGCAACCGAGCTGAAAGTCTCTTCATAGTCAATGCTGTGAGTTTGCTTGAATCCTTTTGCTACTAGTCTAGCTTTATGCCTAGCTAGAGAACCATCAACATTTCTCTTTATTTTAAACACCCACTTATTTGGAACAATCTTCATACCTTCAGCCTTTGGAACTAGCTCCCATGTGTGATTGTCCTTGAGAGCTTTCATCTCTTCTTGCATAGCTTCTTGCCATTATTTTTGTGTACATGCTTCTTCATATGCATCCGGTTCTTTGTCTTTGACCACCTGTGTCTTATATGCAAAATGCTTTGCAATAAAACTATCATAGCTCAGCCTTTGAATTGGATACCTTTCTCTCGAAGACCTCCTTTCATTTTCTTTTGAATATTGCTTCTTCAACCGGTTCAACTTTACCTTTGGTGTGATCACCTCTTCATACTCTTCTTCACTTGTATTTGAATGACTATTTTGGGTAGCACTTTCAGCTTTAGATCTTTCATAACATGATGTTGGTGATAAGGAATGACTCCTTAGTCTCCCCTTCCATGTTGAGCTTTCTCCAAGTGATGTAGAAGCTTCTAGACCTGACATTTGAGTGCTTGTTTGCTGAAATTCTTCTTGGACAGCACCTCCATCATCTTCGCAATCTTCTTCAAGAATCTTCTCTTTCCCTTTGTCTCCAAACCATGGACTTGGCTCATCAAATACCACATCTCGTGAGACTCGTAGCTCCTTTCTCACCAAATTGTAGCACCTATATCGCTTTTGCTCCAATGAATATCCAATAACAATACATTTTTTGGACTTTGCCTCCATCTTTGTCCTTAGTTCTTGAGGGATGTGAACATAACACACACATCCAAAAACTCCAGGTTTCTTACCGGAATAAACCTCCTCAAGGGTTAGATTATGCAGTCCACTCGTTGTGCACTTGTTCATCTAGTGGCGTCTTCATCTCGTTGAGCATGCATCTTGCAACTTCTGTGATATGTCGATTTTTCCTTTCAGCTATTCCATTTTGTTGAGGTGTGTACCTACATGTAAATTGTCTCTTCATGCCATTTTCATAAAGAAAATTTGAAAATTCTTTGGAGAAATATTCTCCTCCTTCATCGGACCTCAAGGTCTTTATGTAGCATCCTGTTTCCTTTTCTACGTGTGCTTTAAATCTGTTGAACATGGAGAACACATCTGATTTTTGTTTTATGCAAAACATCCATACTTTTCTTGAATGATCATCGATAAAAGTGACAAAATATCTATTACCAACCACTGATGGTTGTTGTGATGGTCCCCATACATCCGTGTGTATCAAGTCGAGGACATTCCTTGCCACATAGTTGCTCTTCTGGAATGGTTGTCGAGTTTGATTTCCTAGTTGGCATGCTTCACAAAACTCATGTAGTCCAGCATCATTGTGTCTTGAAAGACCTCTTACCACTTCATGGTTGCTCATGTCCTTGAGCTTGGGAATGTTGATATGTCCAAACCTTTTGTGCCACAAATCGATTTCAGCAATCCTCTGGTTTCCAAACTGAATATACATCACCTTTCCATGTGGTTGTTGAATGTCCAAGGTGAACATCCTACCTTCTTTCCTTCCTTGAGCAATGAACTTGAATCCTTCTTTTGGATTCTTTATAAATCAGCCTTTTTCATTGAAGATAACATGATATCCTTTCTCTACCATTTGTCCTACTCAAATCAAATTCTTTGCAATAGTAGGAACATGAAGAACATCAGCCAATACCTTTCTATCTCCAAACTTGATATCTCCAACATGCTCAATTGTGTGTTGAGTTTCATCGCCGGTCTCCACACATCCTTTTCCACTTAGAGCTTGTAGCTTTGTGAATAAATCTCCTTGGCATGTCATATGGTTGCTGCAACCTGAATCTATGAACCATCTTTGGTCATCACTTCTCGAGTTGTTGTAGTCATGCTTCATGGCAAGCATGATTTGCTTGTCTCCTTCACTTGATGTACTCGCATAGTTATTTTGGCTCCTTTGATTGCCTCCATTCAGCCTTCCATTCTTTTGCCAACAATCATTTGCATAATGTCCTAGTTTACCACAATGATAACATGTTATACCTTTATGAGGATTGTATGAACCTTGACCTCTTCCTCTATTTCTTCCTTGACCTCTTCCATGTGTGTTGTCATTTGAGTTGTCCTTTGAGTTGTGTTGGCTGAGATTTGTGTTGTTGTAGCTTCTTCCTCTTCCTCTCGAGCCACCTCTTGAGTTCCTTCTATTGGTGCAGGACAATCACCAATTGATGTTTTGACATGGAAATGAAGTCAAGGATTTGAGAAGAGAACAAGTTGTGAAGCATGAAAGAAGGACACATTCAGAATTTGGAGGATGTGTACACATATATACATTATGTCAGAGATAATTCACTTATATCTTTGAGTAGTCATAAGCTTGTAAATTTTTGTCTATATATATACTTGGAAAATGTAGGGACAAGTATGAGAGAAAATGTAGAGCATGCGAATTGAGTAGAATTAGAAGTCATTAGACACTTATGAAGAGATTAGAATAGCTCTCTCATCCAGATGTAATTTCTGTCAGAAATCAAGAGAAGTTGCGCCCGATGTTTCTATGCATTCTCCTTCTCTACTTGATCATTTCAAGAATCCTTTTGTAGATGTCTAAGTCCATAGTTAATCAGTCTATGGTTAAATTTTGAGAGCCTAATTGTAAACAGGTTGTGAGAATTATGAGTAGGAACATTCATATGTAAAGAGTGTTCACAGTTTTCTGAAACAGGTGCATTTTTTATGGTCAATGATTTGATCATTTCTCACTGCACAGATTAACATTTTGCATGAGTGAGGACTCAAAATCTAAGTTGAGAGGTAAACCATCTATGGCTAAAAGCATTTGCTTAAACGGGTTCTAGTGTTGGAGAACCATGTCTTAGAAGTTGCAAGTGTCAAAGTCGACTATACAGAGAGACAGTTTTAGACATAGGTAGATTGTTTGAATCATTTCTCATAATCTACTCAAGCTTTTGAAGTGCTTTGACTTGGAGGAGGTGCGCAATCACTAGCCAAAACATTCTACAATTTTTTATCAAAATTGTTACACGAATGACTAGTCAATGAGTGATTAAGGTGCAACAGACTTTTCTGAGAAATGACTTTCTTCACAGTTAGCTAATTTGTTGATAATTTGGTGCTTGTCTTCCAAAATTGGTTGGAGTTTAAAGTTATTGTTGATATAGAGGTGGTCTAAAATCAAGGATAGCTTGTTCTTTTGGAGATTAACACTCTCCATCAGTGGTATCAGAGCAGGAAGTATCAAAATTGAGGAAAGGAAGACTCCGACTGCTGCAGACATACAAAATTCAACATCTGAAGATTCAAAAGGTGAAAGCTTGAGGGCAAAGCTTGAGAAGGAGGTCATACAACACCAAGGAAGACAAAAGGAGTGTCATTCGAAGTAAAGGTAACCTTATACTTTATAAAGATTGAAGAATTCAATATACAGGTGAAGAAAAGATGGGAGACTCTCTTCAGATAGAGAAATTGGATAGAGAGAACTATCCAGCATGGTCAATGAGGATGGAAGCTCATCTAATGAGCAAAGACTTGATAGTTTATATTAAAAGTGAAGAAGAAAACCCTCAATTCAGAGATCCTAGTGTTCCAACTAGGGAGGAATTCTCAGATTTGAAGAATTGGATGAAGAGAGATGCTCAAGCTAGGAGCATTATCTATATGGCAGTCAATGATTACTTGCTACCTCACATTAGAGGTCTTGAAAGTGCAAGTGATATATGGAATGCTTTGGAGGAGCATTTCGAAAATACTACAAAGTCTAGGAAGGCATCCTTGTGGGTAGAATTTACTACATTCAAGAAGAAGGCCTCTCAATCCATCTCAGATTATGTAACCAGAACGAAGGACATTGCAGATGCATTAGGAGTTGTTGATGAAGACATTGAGGAGGATAAATTGGTAAGGCAAATCCTCACAGGTTTGAGAGGTGATGACAAATGGAAGCCATTCATTCTATCTACTGAATTATCACTTGATCATTTTACTCCTGACTTAAATTAGTTGCTAGGACATATGTTAACCTTTGAGTAGGATGTCAAAGGTGAAGGTGACAAGAGTACAGGTCATGCAAGGTACTCAAAGGATAAGAAGAAAAATAGCATAGGAAAACAACAAGAAAATGAAGATGAAGGCACAACTAGTCAAGCCAAACTTCCTAAGAGGAAGAGGAGGTGGAAAAGGTAGAGGAAGAGGCAGGAATAATAAAGATGGAGTCAAAGCTTGCTAGATTTGTGGTAAGACAAATCACCTAGCTAATGATTGTTGGCATAATACTCAGAGTAATGGTGGATATAATCAGAAATTTAATTCAAGAGGAAGAGGTGGCAGAAATCAAAGAGGTAACTTCAGAAGAAGAGGTGGTAGGGGTTACTTTGGAAGAAATGCAGGTAGAGGATTCCAAAGTCAACAATACAATAATACCTACTACAATTATGCTTTAGATCAGAAGGAGGATTCAACATTGATAATGAATGAAACTTGTGAAAGGCAAAGTGAAGACCAAAGAGTCTTCTACATTGACTCAAGGTGTAGCAATCACCTGAGTGGTAACATAGCATTGATGACTGATTTGGAAAATAAGGTATCTAATCATGTTGTTCAAACAGGTGACAATACAAAGCATAATGTGAAGTCAATTGGATCAGTGAAGGCCAAGGATGGAAGTACTCTCTTGAGTAAGGTCTTGTATGTTCCTACAATTCCTAAGAATCTGATAAGTGTAGGACAAATTGTTGAAAAAGTTTATGAAGTTAGATTCACTAATGAAGGAGTGTTTGTGGAAGACCCTAGCAATGGGTATAAACAAATTGTTTCAGGGAAGAAAGAAGGAAGGTTGTTCACATTGAAGATTCAAGGTAATGTTGGTCATGCCTTGTTCACTTATGGAGGACATAAGATCTCTGAGTTAGATCTTTGGCACAAGAGGCTTGGACACTTCAATGAAAGAGGTATCAAAGATATGATTAACAATGGTTCAGTGCTTGGGTTGCCTAATGTTGCAGGTCAACATATGACATACATATGTGAGGCATGTCCATTAGGTAAGGCTCATAAGAAATCTTACTCCAAGCATGGTTTCATGTATTCAGAGAAGCTTGAGTTTGTACACACAGATGTGTGGGGACCATCAAAGGATTTCAATATCAATGGTTCAAGGTACTATGTGATTTATGTTGATGATGCTACTAGATGGATCACTATCTATGTGATCAAAGATAAGTCAGAAGTATTCAATACATTCAAACATTATCATGTGTATGCAGAAAGAATTACAGGTCATAAATTGAAGAGACTAAGGTCAGATGGAGGGGGAGAGTATTTCTCTAATGAGTTCAGTGATTACTTGTGGAATGCAGGTATAAAAAGGGAAATCACTTGCAGGTACTCTCCTCAACAAAATGGTGTAGCAGAGAGAAGAAATAGAACTCTTGTTGAGTTTGCAACGTCAATGATGAAAGAGAAAAATTGCCCAAATTATTTGTGGGCTGAGGCTGTAAATACAGCTACTTATTTGGTCAATAGGATACCATGTAAAGCTTTGCAGGGTATGACACCATATGAGGCATGGTGGGGTAAGAGACCTGCCTTGGATCATTGCAAAGTATTTGGATGTTTGGCATATGCATATGTTCCATCACAATTAAGACACAAGTTAGAACCTAAAGCTGAAAAGTATGTATTTATTGGTTATGATGACAAGCAGATGGGTTATAGATTGTGGAGTCCATCCACAAAGCAATTCATTGTGTCTAAGGATGTTACATTTGATCAGCAAGGTACTTGGTATGTAGGTACAATCAATATTAATACAGGTGATGAAGAAGTTGTGAGTCAAAAGAAGGGTAAATCAAAGGTTCAGATATTTGATGAAGAGGAGAATAATGAAGTGTAGGTTAAAGTTGAAGAAATGCCAAGATTTGATCCTGAGTGGGAAGAACCAGAAACCTCAAGGAGTGGAGAACTTAGAAGGTCATCAAGACATAAGTGGCAACCTAAAAGGTATAGCTATGATACTTCTTTTTTGGCTACCAAAGATTATGCTTACATGATAAAGGTAGATGAAGATCCTTCCACATATGAAGAGGCAAAAGGTAAGGAAAATTGGGAGAAAGCTATGCAAGAAGAATATGATGCATTAATGGAAAACCAGACATGGGATTTGGTTCCTAAACCAAATAGTCAGAAGATCATTGGATGAAAATGGGTCTACAAGACTAAGAGGTTTGCAGATGGAAGTGTGTCTAGGTATAAAGCTAGACTTGTTGTGAAAAGGTTTGCTCAAACATATGGTATTGATTATGATGAGACCTATAGTCTTGTGGCAAAGATGACAACCATCAGGACACTCATAGCTATTGCTGCATGTAAAGGTTGGAAATTATGTCAATTAGATGTGAAGAATGCTTTTTTAAATGGTTACATTTCAGATGATGTTTTCATGGAGCAACCTCAAGGATTCAGAGATAGAAGGTATCCAGATCATGTATGTAAGCTCAAGAGAGCTTTGTATGGGTTGAAGCAGGCCCCAAGGGCATGCAATTATAGACTTTTGAAGTTCTTGAAAGAACTTGGATTTCAAGTATCTAAAGCAGATAGTAGCTTGCTTGTTAAAGCAAGTGATGATGGGTTCATTTACATGTGCATATATGTTGATGATATAATTCTTACAGGTACATATGAGAAAGGCATTCAAAGCCTAAAGAAGCAAATGGAGAAAGAGTTCAAAATTAGTGATTTGGGAGACTTGTCATATTTCTTGGGCATGGAGATTTTATACACTCAACATGGAGTGTATGTGACTCAAGAAAGGTATTTGAGAAACTTGTTAATCAAGTTTAAAATGAATGATTGTAGGGTAGCACCTACTCCAATGGAGGTGAATCACAAATTGAGCAGATATGGTGGAGAAGAATTCAAGGATATGAAGCTATATCAGAGTTTGGTTGGTAGTCTTATCTATGCTACATTAACTAGGCCTGATTTATCATATGCACTTGGAGTTTTGTCTCAATTCATGCATTGTCCTAGGAAAGAACATTGAATTGTAGGTCAAAGAGTGTTGGGTACATTAAGGGTACGCTCAAAGAGTGGTTGTATTATGGTTTTACATCAAATACAAACATCAAAATATATAGTGATGCAGATTGGGCAGGTAATCCTGATGATAGGAGATCAACATATGGATAATTGTGTTATGTGGGAGATAAGTTAGTCTCTTGGTGTTCAAAGAAGCAACACAAAGTTGCTTTATCATCTACAAAAGCTGAGTACAAAGGTATGGTTGAAGCTGCAAAGGAAGTGATATGGCTTAAGACTCTCATGAAGAGTTTTGACATCATACACAGTACACCTATCATTTATGGAGATAACATGAGTTCATTGTATTTAGCTGCTAATCCTGTGTTTCATGCACAACTAAACACATTGAGATTGAGTATCACTTTTTGAGAGAGAAGGTGATGGATAAAGAGATTGAAGTCATACATACTTCAACAAAAGATCAGATAGCTGATATGCTTACCAAAAGCTTGGATGGACCAAAGCTATAGAAATTCAAAGACATGGCAGGCATAAAGAAGATAGAGAAAACCTCAATTGATGATTGAGGCGGAGCTGTTGGTGCAGGACAATCACCAATTGATGTTTTGACATAGAAATGAAGTCAAGGATTTGAGAAGAGAACAAGTTGTGAAGCATGAAAGAAGGACACATTCAGAATTTGGAAGATGTGTACACATATGTACATTATGTCAGAGATAGTTCAATTATATCTTTGAGTAGTCATAAGCTTGTAAATTTTTGTCTATATATATAATTGGAAAATGTCGGGATAAGTATGAGAGAAAATGTAGAGCATGATAATTGAGTAGAATTAGAAGTCATTAGACACTTATGAAGAGATTAGAATAGCTCTCTCATCCAGATGTAATTTCTATCAGAAATGAAGAGAAGTTGCACCCGATGTTTCTCTGCATTCTCCTTCTGTGCTTGATCATTTCAAGAATCCTTTTGTAGATGTCTAAGTCCATAGTTAATGAGTCTATGGTTAAAGTTTGAGAGCCTAATTGTAAACAGGCTGTGGGAATTATGAGTCGGAACATTCATATGTAAAGAGTGTTCACAGTTTTCTGAAACAGGTGCATTTTTTATGGTCAATGATTTGATCATTTCTCACTGCACAGATTAAAGTTCTGCATGAGTGAGGACTCAAAATCTAAGTTGCAAGGTAAGCCATCTATGTCTAAAAGCATTTGCTTAAATGGGTTCTAGTTTTGGAGAACCATGTCTTAGAAGTTGCAGGCGTCAAAGTCGACTATACACAGAGACAAGTTTAGACATAGGTAGATTGTTTGAATCCTTTCCCATAATCTACTCAAGATTTTGAAGTTTTTTAACTTGGAGGAGGTGCGCAATCACTAGGCAAAACATTCTACAAAGTTTTATCAAAAACTTTTCACGAATGATTAGTCAATGAGTGATTAAGGTGCATCAAACTTTTATGAGAAATGACTTTCTTCACAATTAGCTAATTTCTTGATAATTTGGTGCTTGTCTTCCAAAATTGGTTGTAGTTTAAAGTTATTCTTGATATAGAGGTGGTCTAACATCAAGGATAGCTTGTTCTTTTGGAGATTAACACTCTCCATCACCTTCCTCTACCTTTTCCTGCATATAAAATTTGACTATGGATATCCTTACCTTTGTTGCCTTCTCCTTGTTGAGCAACTTCTTCACCCACAAGATTTGGTATAATCTCTTCCAATGTTGGTAGAGGATCTCTATAAAGAATGTTTGTGATGAGGTGCTTCCACTTTTCTTCACTTTTCAAGCCATTGAGGGCTGTTTGGACAATGGCTTCCTCTTCTATCTTGCATCCAACTGATGCTAGCTGATCTCGAAGCTCCTTGATCCTCAATGTATACTCATTAATGCTTTGGTTTGAGCTTTTCTTCATGTTGTTGAGCTCGTTCTTGAGTTGCATCCTCCGAGACCTTGTTGAGGTAGCATACACCTTCTCCAATGCTTCCCAAACCTTGTTGGCTGTTTCTAAGCTTTGCACATGACCAATCATAGTGTTAGAAATAACTCTTGAGATGAGGAACATCACCCTTCGATTCCTCTCTTCCCAATCAGCAAAGTCTCTTCTTTGTGCCGGAGTAATGTTGGGATCTTCAAGGTCCACCAGTTGTGGATCGTCTCCACTAACTAGACTCCATAAACCTTTACCTTTAAGGTAATTTATCAATCTATACCTCCAAGACTGAAATTATCTTTGTATAACTTCTCAACTTGTTGTCCTAAATCAGCCATTGAAAACTTCCAAGATTGAAGTTTACCTCAAGTATTGTGTGGCGCTCTTCCTTGACTTTATAAAGCTCCCCCTTGATTTGTAGCTTCTCCTTTGCTTCACTTTAGTTCAAATGCTTTGCCTCTTCAAAATCCAATGCTCTGATACCAATTGTTGGAGAATTCCTCTCCTAATCGCAGCGGATAGTGTAGAAGACCTTCTTAGGATCAAGACTCTTGCCAACAGCTGAACATTCAAATGACAACTGGTACCAACTAAAAAATTCAATTAACTTGAAACTTTGGTCACTGAAACTAGAAACCTATAGCTTTAAAATGAGATATCAAACACTCAATTTGAAGTAGATTTGGGTTGGCAACTCATTGATACAAAACAGGCTACCTATCCACTCAGTTAGGCTAAAAACTAGACTTCCCTAAAACCTGAATAACTCACACAGCACAAAGAATTTGATAAAACGGTTCTAAACAGAGGAAGTACTCATGATAATCTTTAGTTAGCAAATGCAACACAAGAAGCCATGTGGATCAAGTCCCTATACACAGATCTAGGGCTGGATTTTTGCACTCCATTTATATTTGGAGATAACATGAGCTCACTTCATTTAGCAGCTCATCCTATGTTTCATGCCATGACTAAGCATATAGAAGTCCATTATCATTCTGTTAGGGAAAAGATTGCGAGAAAGGAGATAAAACTGTCTTATGTATCTATGCATATGCAATGTATAGATATGATGACCAATTCACTGGATGGAAGTAAGGTTAAGAGGTTTAAATCCATGATTGGATTGCAAGAAATACCAAAGGATTGAAAACTCAACCATATTAGGTTTGAGGGGGAGCTGTTGGTACATTTGAGAAGCCTTGATGATTAAACAAATAGCTAAGACTTATCACAAATCAATTATTGATCACTCTTAAAGTGCACACAAACACTCCTTGTAAAAGTCATAGATCTTCACCCTTGAGATAAAAGTAAAAGAAAGTGATTGATGGCATCTCATGACATTATGCATCATGTATCACAATCACATAGTGTTTGGAATCAAATCAATCACCACACAAAAGATGTGACTCTTAGTTATGAGGGATAACAGAGGAGGAGCCATTGAGCTTCAATATTGAGCTTATACTTAGCTCACACATGTACTGATTAAGCTCACCTCATCTTCCTTATCCCATATATTCATAATCATATATATTTTGAGTCATTAGTGCAAGTTAATCTCTATTTATTGTTGTCTACTGTTATCTCATCATTTGAGGTAATTTGATATGCCAAGTTCTCAGCGTGTACTGAATTTTTTGGCTTGATTTAACTTGTGATACGTAGCTTGATTAGTCTAGTTGATAGATATCAATTCTCATATTATTTGAATCATTTGATGGTGAGATAACTGCTCTACAAGTAATCTATGTTTGCATAGTATCATCTTACTGAAAGTCAAGATTATACCCCTAACTTCTAAATATCATTTCTCATGATATATTCACTCTAGATTAGTGAAATAATTTGACATAGTTCGGTAAGGTCATCAGTTGTATGTTTCTAAAAGCTCTTGGGTCAACTAATATCAGAGAGTGAGAAATGAGCATTTCTCTGAGAGGTTCAGGTCCAAAAATAAGAAGGTTTTTGAAGCTCTTCAATCTTGAAAGTTATCTATTTTGGCATAACTAATTGGAAATGATGCTCCAAGGTACATAGTGGGTTTAAATGCATATTTGAGAAGCTAAAGATGTATACTAAGATAATCTTAAGTCACATTGGGGGGCATAGAGCAAGATTATGGGAATACCACCTCGTATTTTGAGTGTATCCAACCATCTCCTCACATAGACCACTTGATTAGTTTTTGTCACAAACAAAGCAAAGAAAACCCATCATCGTGAGGTAAGTTTAGTATTACAGGTACTCATGAATAAGGTATCAAGGACATCAAGGAAAGGCTTTGAAAGAATTTCTTGATGTTAGACATTGAATATATAAAATATTTCTTAGGTATTGAATTCATATATAAGGATAAGGTATCTAGCCCATGCAAATGAAGTAAATCCTAGATGTGTTGAAGAAGTATTGACTCAGAGGGTGCAAACCATTGAGAAAACCAATGGAATTCACTTTGAAATTGACAAGAATGGAAGGTAATGAAGTTTAGGATGCACTCTTATAGAGGTAAGTAATGGGATCATTGAATTGTGCCACTATCCCAATGCCTTACCTAGCACATACAGTTCATATGCTATCTCAACTTATGCACAAACCTAGGGTTCCTCATTTACTTGCACCAAAAAGAGAAGTCGAATATATCAAGGTTGAAATGAATAAAGATAGTTTCTATCCTTTTGAAGATGCTTTGCTGGAGAAAGAATATATGGATGCTGATTATAATAGATCAAAATTAGATGATAGAAAGATTACAAGTGGATATGCAATGATACAAGGAAAGAAGGTCTATTGCATGAATGGAAAACAATATACCTAGAGTTTCCTTATCTCCTTCAGAAGCTAGCTACAAAGCATTAGCACATGTTACATGGTAGATAATGTAGCTCAAGAAGCTTATGATTGAGTTAAATTTGTAGGTCAATCAATTTTCAATCATGTGTGAAAAGATGAGAAACATGTACCTATTTCTTAGTCCTCTATTCTATGTGAGAAGAAAATATATAGACGTACATTACCACTACATCAAAGAGAAGGTGTTTAGGAAGGAGGTAGAAGTTCACGATATGACTACCAAAGATCAATGTGTTGACATTCTCACCAAAACTTTGGACCCAACCAAGTTAATAAATTTGAAAAGAGGGTCTGGGATGATGGAGCAAGGATGAAGAGGTTAACGATGAAGCTTGATGGGAGTGATCAAAATCAAGATCCAACCTTAGGAGCACTTGAACCTCCTAAATTTATGACACTTAAAGAATTCGGAAGCAACAAGTAGAGCACAAGTACTTGTGTTCAAATGTTTAACTTTTGATTCCCCTCACAGGTCTCATATTAATCACCTAGGCCTATGCAAGAGAATGAGAATAGAAACCACTGCATGCTAGAGACATGACTCTCCTCCCAACCATATGCCTCAATATATAGCACTCTTGAGGGGACTACCTTCTTGAGCAAGAATTTTATAACCATCCATATGTAGGCCATGTAATTGTATGTGCATCACGTGTCCTAGTTAACTATACTTAACTCAAGTGGATGATTTTAGAAGGCTCTAGAGATCTTTGGGAAAAATACTCTCTCTCTATACCCCATGGGAGTTGAACAGAAGACCTCATCCTTGAGAACCTCTAGACTTGACCATTAAGCTAAGTGGTAAACCTATTTACAATAGCATGTAACTTACTAAGTAATTCTAATCTCAAAAAAGTTGGTCATATAGATGGGTGACCGAATAGTGTTTGATTTCAGATCTTTCTGAATCAGTCGGACCCTTAGAACTTACTTTATTACATTCTTCATACCTTGAAAATTTATTTTTGCTCTCGAAAATAGAGCTATATGAATACCATAGGCAACCCCTAAGTCTCATGTTCTGAAATTGAAAGACCATGTCTCATCTTTGTGGTGATATCCTTGCCCAAATGATTCAAAACACCATCCAACTTTGCACTCTGAGAAACTAGTCAAAGTACAAATTAGTGAATGAATAATAAGGGTGGATCTAATAACATTCCCTTGCCAATTCACTATTTTACTAGTTGCGATCTCGGCACAAACATGTGAACTGGGTGGATTCCATTTATTAATCCATTTCTCGGCATGCATGGTGCATGGACATAATAATTTAGGTCATGGGTTCTTATCCATTTCAAAACTTTGAGAAGTCTTGAATCACTTGAATTTGATTTTAAAAAAACTTAAATTTTGGTTGGCCCAAACATCTAACTTGAATGTTTTAACAATGGCTTACTCCCAACTAAGGCTTACTTGATTATTCACTTGAAAAGAGGACTACTTTGTCCTAGTCGGGTTGAAAATCCTATGTAAACTATAGGATAAATCTTTGCCGTTTACTTTAGATAAACCATACTATGACTTGACCAAGTCAAATCCAAAATGAAAATTATCAAACTTCGGATTAGATTCAAAGACTTTAGCTTTTCGTTATTGGGAATGATCAAGCTAGTAAACAACTCCTACATTAGATTCTTGAAAATACTCCAAGCAAATCTAAAACATCATCCAATCACAAGGTACTAGTGTAGTATCCAACATCAGTGTGTAGACCTTCTCAGATTCTATTGATGAATTTTTTTACTTAGAAGTGCTTCATTTGATACTAAGTTCATGTGTATATTCAATCTTTATGACCACTTACTAGGAATGAAATTTTTGTGTGTTTCTTCAAGTCAAAGGATTGAATTTATCAAGTTAGACTACGAATTTTGTACTTGAATTGGTTAGTTTATTCCGTAGTTGAAAGGCTCATTTCAATGTCAAAGTCCTACTTCTTCAAAAACGTATTAAATATTTTTGAATCAAAAATATATCTTGAATTGTTCCATAATTCAAATAAGAGAACATCTTTGTCCTATTTGCAAATGAAGATCTTGGAAGTTATTTACTTCGTATGTTCATACTATCTTGAGATCGTGCTTTTATTCTCCTTGAATTTAAACTTCTCCTTTAAAGTTTTACTGAAACTAATATGTAGAGGGTCATAGACAAAGTGACTACTTGAAACCATTGGAATTCATGTCAACCATGCCTTTATGTTCATCAAAGTTATAAGTAATTGATAGTTCATAACTACATGAGATCCTTTAATGGATGGATATATATTCAATCCTTGATATATAATCATATTTCTAGCTGGTACATTTTAGCACTATGAGTATGATCATCCATGCAAATATTACATGCTTGCATGTGATTGCTTATGATAATATTTAATGAGTGTTCAAGAAGCATAATGATTAGAATCACATCCATCAATGGACACTTTCATTAGAAACATTGATCATGTTCATCTTCATGAGAGGATTTTAATTAATAATTTCTTGTGTTGTTCGCATGCTTCCATAGATCTAAAACTCCAACAATTGCTAGCAAAGCAGATCGCCACTTCATATAGGGCATCATCGACACCTGCCCGATCAAAATGCGATCTGAGATCGTTTCCGCCTGTGAATGCACTATCACAGTGCCTATGTAGAGAATTGTGTCTTTTTGGGCCAAAAAGATATATAGGCCTCAATTCATGAGTATAAGCACCTCAAAGTCTGCTAAAGGTTTAGTAGAGATCATTAGGGAAGTTATTTTCAACTTTTTAAGATACATTCATTTTCTTGCATCATGGTTTTTTGGTCAATGGCCATGGATGAAAGCACTAATGTATTCTATATGTTGGCTGTTGAGGATAAGTTGGATGGTACTTATTACCCATTATAGGGTTATATGATGCATCATGTATTGATCAGAAAAGCACTGTGGAATACTGTGTTGGGTGTTGAAAAATGTCCTATTACACCTGCAAATAGAGTTATTCAAGATGATTTAGATGGCATCCAACATGGTGATATTCTTTAGGTTCATGTTTGTGTTGCGGTTTGTGTTGCACCTACTACAAAGAAACTTTGTTCAGATGGCATAGATGCTCAAGCACATGTATTGATAGCCTTATCTTTCAAACATGCCATTATTCCCCACATTCACTCCTAGAAAACAACAAAGGATGCTTGGGATACACTAACCACATTATACCAAGAAAGGAATGAGGATCATGTTTCTTATCCTTAAAAAAAATTAGAGACAGAGCACATGAATGAAGGAAACTCCATGGATAGTTTTTGATAAAGATCAAAGATTTGAAGGAGTAGTTGATTTGCCCTGATGAAGTCTTACCTAAAAGTTCACTTGTGCAAATCGTTCTAGATGTTCTTGAGAATTCATATTAGAGTTTCCCTTCTACTCTTGTGTTGATAATGAAAGGCAATCCAAATGCCTTAACATTTAAAAAATTAGTTTTTGTTCTACTGCACAAAGACGAGTCTAGGTAGAAGAGGTCCATTATGCATGTTGTAGATCGAGCTTTCCTAGCTAGTCACAAGGGCAAGGGTAACTCGAGCTCATCTACTAGTAAGGAAAAATTTGCTAATTTTGCACAATCAAAGAAGGATGACAAAGAAACAATAAAACAAAAACGCAGAAAACATTTTGCAAGTTTTGTAAAGGAAATTAAAATGTCATTAATAGTTGTCCAAAACTATCTACAAAAGAGGAAAAGAAGAAAGATGCTAGAATGGTTGTTGCAGAGAACTCTACACCCAAAATAGAGTCTGCTAATCTTATGAAGAATGAAGAATGGGCATTTACTGCTCTTTGCAATTATGACCCATCTTCTCATGGAGTGTACGTTTGTAGTAGACTCAAATGTTTGGTAATTTGATGGTGGGAAAACCAAACATACTGCCTTGTAGTGCAGTTTCTTCACTTCACTTGAGCTTCCCTTATAAGGAATACTATCAATTGCGCCAATAACTGCTCTTATCATGTCATGGGATTTAGTAAGATCATTATGCCTACTACTAATGCTAGTTCTTTTACATTGTCAAATGCTTTATTTCTTAGAGGGATCAAGAAAAATCAGCTATTTGTTTTTGCATTAGCCAAGATTAGCTTTGTTGTGAAACTTGTTGATGACCAATGTAAAGCTCATGATCTATAAAAATGGAGAGATCATTATTCCTTTTGGAATTTTATTTCATGGGCTATATAAGCTCATAGATAATGAAAAATCTGAGAATGATTTAGCATGTGTAGTTCAAGATTTTGAGGCTATCTAGGATGCAAAGCTTTGGCATGCACTCTTTAGACCAAAAACAAGGTTCCAATAAAGCTGACCTTTGATGCCTCATCAAGATATCTATGAGGATGCATTCATAGTAAAATTTTCTTTGTTGCAAGAATCCATGATCGTCAAGCTTTTTTGGCATGAAAATCTTGACTACCTTCATGAAGGATGAACTAGGGCATTCATTCACTTGAATGCTTCTTTGATTTGCTTGAATATTCCCAATTTGTTCCTGTAATTATTCAACAAGCATGCCTACGTGCATGCGATGTCCCACCTAGAATTGTGTTTGTCAATGTGTTAGGTCCTTTGCTTGTTGCTAGAGACTCTAAAGTGGTTTCACAATATGATCAAATGTTTTCCCGATGATTTTCTATTGTTAGAAAGGAGCCACTCTTGCCAAAATGCTAGAAAAGCACTAGATTATGCCCTATGACTAGACTAGACACAAGTTTGGAATTATACTTTTGATTACAAGATCACCTATAGAGGGAAATTACAAGAACAATATGGAACTGATACAAAATCTTCCACAACCCAAGACTTATAGCTATGGATAATTGGATTGAGCAAAATACAAGAGATCCCACAACTGAGGACCATAGATTGTGGTCAAGATTTGGCTCAAAAGCTTGCAACCCATTCGAAAGTACCGATTAAAAAAGCTCAACTAAAGCATTTGATCAATATGACCGCAAACAAGAGAGACAAACATTGGTGATTTCTATCTTAGAAAATGATTCCATTGCATGTTTTATGAGGTCTGAATTCTAAGCCATTCATTGGCTGTCCAGTTCATTTTTCATGTACCTACAAAGACATTAATGAATTAGAGAATATGCATACGTGGTACATGTATGTATATGTATGTGTGTGAGTGTTTGCATACATGTGCATGTGTTTATGATTCTTGTATTGTGTGCGTGTGTGCTTATGTGCATATGTATAATAATACTAGTACATATCATTAATGTGTGCATACTTGCAAAGGTGTGTGTAATGCATGCATTGTGTGTGATCTGTTCATGGTTGTGTGTATGTTGTGAATCCATGATGGCAATGGCATGCACATATTTATAATACATATCCGAACGTATGAACGTATATGCCATCGAATATGTTTAAGTGCATAAATAATTAGAATGCATATAGAATGTATATGTGGAGTGTTTGTGTTTCTAATTCTTTTTTTTTTTAACATAAGGATCGTAAGAGAGAAGAGTAGCAAGACGAGGGCTGCTCGAGTGGTGGCATGGGATTTGGGGGAAAAGAAAAGGAAAGGTTTTGTGAGAGGGGGGTTTCATCAGAAAACAGGCGCAGGTGCAATTTCAGAGGAGGAAAAAGATCAGGGAGTTCTGTTCCTTCTTCATTTTTCCTAGGTAGAGCTTCTACTCAACTAGAAAAATCCATCTAGTTCTTGCAAAGGGCATAATCATGCATACTACCTGTGGAATTTCAATCGCTGACATATGAAAGTTTGATGTGCTGAGCTTCTGATGTCATGGAAGCATCTGCATCCGTTTCAGAGTACCCAGCTAGTTTGTGTAGGATCCATTTAAAAGCATTTATACGTGCGGAAATTCGATGCTCGATGCGTGATTGTTGCAAACAGTATTTCAACCTTTAGGGAAGAACCGTGTGTGGATTAAAAACCTAGAGGCAGACTGAATAGGTTTGAAAGCAAACGATTATGTGGGACTTTGAACTACTATTTGCAAAGTGAATAAGGATTTTCTTGTCGCTGTGGCTAAACAATGAAGAAAGATCATGACTAGTATATATTTGCAGATCAGACATCTACAAATGAGAGTTTGGATACTGTTGCAAATCTTCGGAACTGTTTCATAAAAAATACGTGAAGGATTGGCTTTTTGTAGACTTTATATTGTAAGTTTACATTAGCTACGCTGAATCATTCTTGTGTTGCTAAATGGGACTTTATGTAGACTTTTTTGTATACTTTATATTGTAAGTTTACATTAGCTACGCTGAATCATTCTTGTAACTTGAATCCAACTTGTTTGTTTTGATGCAAATTTTCTTGACTATTGCGTCTCTGAAATTGAAAACTCTAAGGATAATTATAGAAAGTTCCAAACCCTTGCTGTTGCTCTTTGATTTAGAGAAACAAAACATGTCATCTTGCTTGCATAACACAAAAGACACATTGACCTTTTTTTGTCCTAAGTTCTGCTTCGGAGAGTTGTATGGTATCCTTTATGCATCCGATCGTGGCAGGTGCAGGAAATCGAATATGAGGAAGGAATACGTTTCCTTTGTCTAGCTTGAACTCATGCAGGCTGTGCATTATCATGAATTTGTGCGCTCTTATTACTTCTGACTTCTGATGACATGTTTTAACAGTGACATACTTCCGCCTGATGCTTAGGAAACCTTTGAGAACTACATATTTCCGCCTGCAGATCAAATAGAAAAATAGCTTGTGTTTTCTGAGTTAGGTTATGCAGAGAACTTCTATGTTCATTTGTGAACTCTAGTAAGGATTCGGTAGGATGTTAACATTCCATTCTATTGATGTTGAGTCCGAAGCAAACCTCTGACGACATCATTTATTCTTATGACTCTAGTTTTGAATAGAAAAATGAACATCTTTGCTTCGATGATGCACATTATATAAAAGTCTTTAGTCTCTGACAGTCCTATGAATTCAGGTTTGAAGATTGTGATCATGTTTTCCCCAACCCCATCGGCATAAACAACGAGCGAAAAAAAAAAACGGGGGGAAGTTGGCTAGGCAACGATTCTTGACTTAAGATTTTACTTTTAGATGCGCTCACACAAATAAAAGTGCCCTGCTAAACCTTTCTAAGCTTATATGCTTAAGAAATACAATTAAATAGTGTGAAAACCAACAAATTAAGTCAAGCTCCTTGCTTATTCCTCACGACACTGTGCATACCTATAATCACACATGCTTTCAGCAAGATAGTTATCTTGACTCAACAAAAACCCAAAGTTCTTCATAGTTTCATTAAAAAGGATTAAGGTGAGTTCTTAATGTCATGCTATATTCGTGGAAGTTCAAATTATCTTGACTCAACAAAAACCCAAAGTTCTTCATAGTTTCATTAAGAAGGATTAAGGTGAGTTCTTAATGTCATGCTATATTCGTGGAAGTTCAGATGCTAAGAAGAGGTTACAGATAATTGAGTATGACAACTTAAGATCCTTGTTGACTTACATCCTCCTTGCCACAAACAGTACAACGAGAATGTATGAAACATGATATCTAAATTACAAGACATCCCCTTATGGAGATGAACTAGATACGCGAAATAACTTGAAAAGATGTCATAATATGAGATTCTAGGAGGGCAAGAGTAGATGTCCAAGAACTAGACTTATCAAGACTAGAACAAGGAATAGAAAAAGAACTTGAACTAGAACTTCCAAAGTACTTTCTTGGTGATAAAAAATCCTTGATTGGCAAGAAAAAAGATGTATATGGCCAAGCCATCCATATATATATGTGTTGAAGGACGGTTGTGAACTGATAATGTCATCCATGATCTCAACAATCCAAAACAATGGTCTACATGACATAATCAAGCAAGTAAACAATTAGTCTTGGGATTTTTTGATGTTGTAGAATCGATCGAAGGCTTAAATTGTCCACATTTTGAGTGAATCATGAGATATAGATGTTCACATGTAATCTAAGGCTGAGGATGGTTTTTTCCTTTTGTGTCCATAATAGCCCATTCTAGGTAGCTTTTGATACGTAGGTATATGACACAATTTCTTTCCTAGTAGTGTATACATTTTATCCTCTTTCAAATAGAAGCTTAATATATAGTTATAGAGGAATCTCCATTTCTCATTACAAGGGATGAGTTTGAGTGTCCATATATAGAGAATATCTTATTCCTTAGTAATAAGTTTTCTTGCAACTGGGACATGTGAAAAATGACCCTAGATGTCATTCCTAAGCCATGAGTACATCTTGTTGATGCTCTCACATAGTTAGAAGCTCCATCCATTGAACCATATAACACTCACCCACATGTCATAAATTCTAGAGCTTTATCTAGTTAGGAGTTAAAGACGAAAGTCAAGAATTTCAATTCTCCTAAGTACCATCATAAGTTAGTGTCATGATTACGAATGAAATAGAACTATGGATTAGGAAATGAAAACAATACCCCGATTTGTGTAATATTGTTGATCAAAGAGAGAAAATCAAACATGGTACCTATAATCTTATTGTGATGTATCAAGTTAAAATATAATGATTCAAATGGGTAGACTTTCGAATCATGTTCTTCAATAGTTTTGTTCTATAACATGTGCGTATTGAGTTCTCGACGCTTGTTATTTTTTCTACAACAACAACGATTGATAGTGAAGAAGTATGCTAATAAGTGAAATGAAATCTCGGTAAACATTGTCGGAATGATTTCATCCTTCAAATTGACAACCATGAATATTAAAAATTTGACTTCTAGGGTGGTTATCTCTAGATTCTCATATACACTTTGATAAGCTTCTTTTATGTGACTAGTCTCTCTCTAGTACCTATAGGAAAAAACTATGAAGATGTGATCTGATGAAGGATCTCATTATATGAATTCCTTTATGTTCATGATGTCTTATGTAATTGAATAAAAATAAGCCTTAAGAATAAGTATATTTTAACCATGCTTATGCGTATGCATGAGCATTGATGTTGGATTCAAGGTGAAAATGTATTGTGATGTTTATGTGGCTATATGCTTGTGTTTATGCATGTGTGATTACATGTGTATGTGGAAATATGTATATATCTATGTGTGTCTAGACATGCTGCTACCCTTTTATGTCTATGCTTTTCTGCCCAAACGTACTCATGTTTTTATAAATATCTATACATATTTGTATTTATGTATGTTTCTATGAATGTGGATAAGTGTATCTATATATGTGTTATTAGGATTTACCCTATGTGTTTGCCTAAATGTGTTTACAAGAAACCCTAGAGTATGTGTAGGCTCAACCCTATGTGTATGACTAATATTATGTGTATAACTCTATATGTTATACTTTATCCTAACTACTTGTATATATCTATGTGCATGTGTGTGTGTTACTCAATACAATAATAGATATTTACCTACACATAAAGATCACCTAATGTATAATTTGGATTATGTATCAAACAAAACTATTATATAATTAATTAATAATTAAAGTATAAATCAAAATATAAATACATTATATGTATATATCTCAGTGTGTGGGTTAAAGTGAAAGTCAGTGTAAGTGTAAATCTATGTGTGCATGAATAGTGTATGTGAATTTTGGTGCATGTGCATGGTGAGTATCTGTTAAACTAAAAGGAATTGTGAGTGTGCATGTATTGTTGTGTGTGTCTTAACTAAGTGAATGCATGCACGTAAGTATATATATATATATATATATATATATATATATATATATATATATATATATATATATATATATATATATATATATATATATATATATATATATATATTGTTATACTTAGTGTTAAGCTTGTTACCTGCTTAGAGTTAAATTCAAATCTGGGTTCTTGGGATGGTTAGGGGTCTATAAACAGAGGCCTTGTTTGTATTTTCCCAAATCTATAGACTCAAAGTATACTACTTCACAGCCTTTATTACATTCACTATTTTGAATATGTTTACAGAACACGTCAATACCGCACAATTAACTGTATAACTTCTTCACGTATCGCGTTAATCCGTTAATCTTTAATAATTCATTAATACTTAATTAATTATTAAGCTTAATTAATAGAATTGGCAAGTACTCAGATTACACAAGATTTCGGCAACGCTCTGCTTCACTGCAAGCTCTCGCCAAGAAAAACAGTGCGGTGACACACCCTCTGCTTCACACGACTCTTCTTTCATTAATTCGTAAAGGTTACAACTATTGCGCAACGCCCTTTCGGTATGCATGGCACTTTTCAGGGTATATTACAAAATTTAGGAGCTCCTTTCCAGCGGCTCACATTGGCATGTACGGTGGACTCGAACCCAAAAATGGTAAATACACAGTCAAGGTTCATCTATGATACCCTGTACATACATAGAGTGAGCTAATTTAAATGTATGGGCAATCTTCTGCTTTAGGGAATCTAACATGTGCTTCAGAATTGCAGGTTCAATCAATTTTGCATCAGTTCTAACTGAACTCGTATTTAAAACCTGACTGATTAGTGACTCCATTTGAGTTTGCAAAAATGCTTCCTGTAGATAAAATTCATTGGCGAGAGCAGCATCCCTACGTAGCTTCATTTCGGCTACTTGTGCATCAATGTGAGAGAGTCGATCAGCCTGAACTCCTAATTTTTTTTCCTTCGCTCAAGTTCCTAAGATTGAAACTGCATCGTTTTATAGAAATCTTGTTTCTCCTTTTGAATGGCTACGACTTCCTTCTTTAGCTGAAGAGACTTGGCAATTTCTGCAGATAATTCTTGATCTTTCTGAAACAGCTGCTTAGTGACTTTATGCAATTCGGCTTTAGCTTTAAGGACATTAGCAGCGAGCATTTGTGAAGCTTCTTCTAAAATACTGAGTGCATGTCACGTGATATGAAGCTCGTTGCCTATTGCAGTCATGGCATCCCTCTTATCTGCAACCCCTTGCTTTAATTCTTTAATTTCGGCGTCTTGTTGAGCAATAATACTGTCTTTTTCTGTTAACATATCCTACAACAGAACAAGGAAACGGCTTAGCATGAATCCCAAGAACATCAAGAACTATAAAAACTAACTAACAAGAAGATGAACGTCAAATGCCATGAGTGGCGAAGCAAATGAAGACAGTTTGTCAATTAGAAATAGCCATATTTATACAATTTTATGTGGCCTTAAAGGCTCTTCACACTCAACTTCTCTCAACCCTCCAAATGAACATTAGTACAATCAATAAATGAAGATGTGCCCTTGACACTGGCACGTACGGTGGACTTGAACTACCACATCCCTTGATAAGTGATACCCCCTCAACAAGATGAAAATTATATGGAAACCATTTATAGGCTGGGAACCTTTATACAACATGTCATACAACCAAAGGGACACACCTAATCTTGAAGAGTGTTTCAATCCGCGAACCTCCACATCACTCATGCCCGAGGACACCGGTTCCATCACACCCACCAAGATGAATTACATCAAGTCAGGCCCTCACATCAAGGCCAACATGTATCTAAACAAAGTCTAAAAATAAGAACCCAACCCATAGATAATCTCCATGTACATTTTAATAATGCTAAAATGATAACACCGTTCTTGGAATAGAATAGTCCAACTCCATGATATATGTGCTCACATAATTTATGCACTACCCTTATGAACAATACTTGCAAACCAAAGTGCATGGTTAGACCATGGTATGGAATGAAAGTAAGGCTCATAACATGTCCAAAACTATAAGCAATGTGCAATGCAAAGCATAGTGCTTGAACCAAATCCAAGGTATGCAAATACACTATACACAACTTATAGATTGCCCTCCTATATATATATATACATGAAGTGGAATTCTAATAAAGAACACAATGCCATCAATGTGTAGAATGTAATGCGCATATAAGATAATTTTGAAAAGATCAATGCCTCCACTATCTTCAAGTTGCTTCACGTTGAACACTATCTTGACGGTATTACTTTCAAGCATTCACCAAACATTAAGGACTTCAATCAAATACACAAGCCGACTTTGAAGTCATCTTTTAGAACCCGTAAAATCAAAGTGAATGCTATCAACATAAAGAATAAAACATGTCGAACATATCACAGAAGAAAGGAGCACGAACATCTCTACAATTGGATACATGCAATATCACGTATCATCGATCATCATGCCCAAGAATTCATAACATGTTTTATATGGAACCAATAGTGCTCGAAACAACATTATACTCATCGCACGTTATCGGGATGAAATCTCGCAAGGAAGTGTGCCTGTTTTTTTTCAAAGATGATTGATTTATGAGTTTTGTGTGATGTTTTACTGAGAAAGTGGTAAAAGTTGTGCATGATTTGACTGATTTCATTGCCTGTGTGATAAGAAACCATGCTAGAGATGTGCGTTAGAACCGTGCGTGTAAATAACTGACATTAGACCCAAGAAAACCTTAGGTTTGACCCTTGAAACTGACTGGAAACACAAGTTTACCCCATGAAAACTGGACTTGAAACCTTGGAAACCCTTGGATTTTAGGTCGGAATTGTAAATAAACCATTAAATTGATGAGCTTGAGTTAATTGTGAGCAAAACCCTAATTTTCCCGACCAAAAACCCTAGGACGGTTTCTTGAAATTGGCGGTTTCCGTAGGTCAAACCCTTAGAAATAATTAAACTGTAAATATCCAATGTGAAATTGAAATCTTAGTTCATTGTGGAGGTTAGAATGTTCTAGAAGGAAGTCCTAGGGAGGGGCCTATAAATAAGTCCAAATGCATTTGTTTCTTCCTCATTCCGTGGATTGTCCTTGCGAAACGTCTTTTCAGGTATGCACCTTGTCCGTTTCTGTTCATGTTCATCTTCTTGATCATACATTAAAGTAGTGCACTTAGAGAGAGAGGTGGTTTGATTTATCGACAGATGAGTCTGTTACTTAAAGGACGCTTGTAGAATCTCAGCTGCTCTGTACATATGAACAAAGATATATAGGTGTTTCTATCTGTTGATTGATGCATATGGGAAACAGATTCTTGATAGCGTGGAATTTTTGGAATGGGAGAGAGAGAGAGGAAACAGGCTCTAGTAGTGTTGTGAATGCACATGGGTAGAAACAGAGAGACTTATGTCCGTGGAGCCTGCTCCACATCAGATTCTCACAGAACAAAGAAGAGAGGGAGGTGGAAGATTTTTGGGTGCGCTGCTGTAGCAAAGCCATGAGACAGAGATTATGAGGGTGGCCCTGTACACAATTGGATACGATGATAAGGCGGCTGTGGCAGCGCTGAGCATGTACTTCGTAGATAGAAGATCTGTTGTAGATGCGAGAGGGAAGTGGTTGCACGCTTGACCGACAGAGGAAGCACTAAATTCGGAGCTAGAGAGACTCATCGGCGGCAATTGATAGAGAGAGACGGAGAATAGGCTGTACTTGGGCGCTGTAGAGCCACGTGGACAATCGACAGGAGAGAGATGAATAAGGCGGTGCGCACGCTCCGTTGATGTAGAGAGAGAGTTCGTGTCGGAGCTCCGTGCATGCTAGAGAGAATTACAGGAAGAGAGACAAACGGCGTGTCGGCAGATTTGGCGGCTGGTTCCGCACGTGGAGGATTATGAAACCTTGAGAGAGAGATCTAAGGGAGTTCACTGCCGCCGACGCGTAGGGAAAATCCAGAAGGGTCAACGACGGAGTCGGAGAGAGATGGTTGGCTGGATCGAATCGACAGAGAGCACAGAGGCATGGCGTGATGGGTGAACAGAGAGAGAGAGAGAGAGATTTTATCCAGAACTGGGCACACGCAGAGATTATAGAGAGAGAGAGAATGAAACGCGCTTCATGGTGGCGCTGTAGGATGAGAGAGAGTTGCAGAGCGCAGAGAGAGGGAGATATGGCATTGGCGACGCGTACCAAGAAAGATGGAGAGAGAGAGAGAGGCGGCAGCAGATCTTGGATGCGCACACGCTCAAGATTGTCGAGAGAGAAATGAGAGAGAGAGAGAAAAAGCTCAGAGAGAGAGAGAGAGAAAGCTCAGAGAGAAATGAGAGAGAGTGAGAGAAAGAAAGAGAGAGAGATACTGTTCAATTCAAAGGTCATCGCGGTGATCACATAATTTTACATAGTATACTTATTAATTCTTTGTTCTGCGCATATGCGCACTCGATATCTTCATGTATTTGATCACATGAAACCAATTCTTAATCATAGTACATTTCCACTATAGCAAGCTTTGAATTCTCTTGGTAGTCTATTGCGATGAGGGCCCAATCGAAGGAACATCATCGTTCTTCTTTTTCATGGTTTTTGGAAACTTAAGGCCTTATTTTAGAATGAAAACTATTACCATCTAAAACTTGTCAAAATCAGAGAGAGAAAGAGAATGTTCGAGCATGTTGGAGAAGGGGAAGAAATTGCTTTGTTTGAAAGTAAGTTGTTAAAATAAAATTAAAAATTAAACTAGGATTTGATTGAAGATATATATAATCAAAAGAAACCTAGTTAAAAGAAACAAAAAGAGGTAAGAAAAAGAGATTTATGTAAACAAAAAGAAGGATCATATATTTTAGAGGGAATCTTTTTTCGAGTATGTTTTTATGAATTGGAAAGGTACTAATGATTTTTTCCCTCATCCCGTGGATTGTCCTTGCAGAACGTCTTTTTAGGTTATTGCGATTTCTCATGATTTGAAGAAGGATTAAATGAAGTGACGAAAAGCTTTGAGGATCGAAGATAAAAAGCTATACAAACCTCGTGGATCTTCTTGGTGCATCTACTTTCTAGGTTACTGCGTGATTGGAGGCTACTGTCGATATATGAAGCAAAGAGAAGATTTGAAGTAAAGCTTGGACCGAAGTTTGGAAGAAAAGACCTACCCGCAAAAGTTCTGAAGACCGAAGATCCTGGGCACCTTTTCGCACTGTAGCGAGAGGCATATTATATCCGGTCGATACGCACTGTAGCGGAGGATTATATTTGTATTCACCTGTTCCGCAGTGTAGCGGATTTCCATATTACCGACCCGCACTGTAGCGGGGATCTTTGTATGATCCAGAATTTATTGGACGAATTCAGCTGCATTTGACTTCCGTGCCTTAGTGTTGCATACTTGGATTTTCACACTTCCGATGCCTACGGTCTCACGCGTACGCATGCACGCACTTCTCGTCGCTTTCGAGGGGTAGGGCCCTACAAGGATCGCACACACTCCAGAGAGTATAGGCGAGGGGCCCTGCACGCAGACGCCGCTCGCAGGACACCGGGAACGGTGCGCACCAGAGGGGTCTGATCCAACCCCAGCACTGGCTTCCTACCCGACCTCCTTCTTCCCGACAACGTTTGGAAAATGCAACTCACATGCTATAATCATCCAGGAGGTTCATGAAGCAGCCAAATAATCATATATGTCACATGAGAAGAAATAATGAAATCTATCCTCAAATAAATATATAAAAGTAACCGCAACAAGTTGGAAAGAATTACATGCAGAATTAATAGCCTATACATTAGTGTTCCATGTTCAGGTAACATGCCATGCAAGTTGCAGAAGAAAATAATGCAAACGTCATATGTGCAGGGTGCTAAAATGGAGCACATAGACAACATGCCCTCCATAATACATATGTGTGCATATTGCGAAAACCACGGGAATCTTGGAAGGCTAATGTTGTATATTATTGAACAAGGCATTGTTAAAATGTTAAATTATTAATGTATTAATATGTTTTTGATGTTTTTGATATAGCAGCTGAAGGTTCGTGAGAAGCATGCAAGGCGTGAAAGGGCGAACATCAATAATCCGAATAATTATTATTTAGCTTGTAAATAAACCTGCGTAGAAGGTTCTATTGTTAGAAAAGTAATGGTTAGAATAAGGGTCGTTGTAGACCGCAGTTTCTATTATTCAAAGTAATGGCTTTCTGTAAAAGTTACCAACTTTTAGTTTCACGCCTGCTTTTCAAAGCCGCCCTCATGTAACCACTATTTTCGACGTAATCAAAAGTCCTATAAATACATGCACTCTATGGACTGTCGGAACAGAGTGCATGGGGGGAGATTGCACCCAATCTGCACACTTTCTCGTCTCTTGTTGCGTTTATTCTTAGGTGTGTTTTTTTGCATTCGTAACCTCTGTTTGAGCGTGAGCAAGATCCTGACAACACTGGTATCAGAGCTCTGCACGCATCAATATAGAGGATTCTCTATTCGCGATTCCGATTCCGTCTCCGTCTCCGCGATTCTGATTCCGTTTCCTGTTTCAGTTTCAGTTTCAGTTTCAATTTCGGTTTCGGTTTCGGTTTCTGATCCAGAACCAGAACCTACGTCTTCACCTATGTCTTCTCCTTCAGCTTACTCCAAGGCGTCGACTAAGGCAAAGAACTTAGGCAATAACTTAGGCAATACATTGGCACCCAAGGCTCCCTTGGCGACCCTTGGCTACGCGCGAGGCAATTTTAATTTTTGAGTGGTAATAGAGAGGTTTAGAGTCCCTAAGGTAGGAGGATTTGAACCCACAACCTCCTACTTTCAAAGGAAGTACTTTGACCACTCCACCATCTCTTGGAGTTGTACTCAAGTCTCTCTCTCTCTCTTACTTGTGGAAGGCGCTGGCGATTTCAAGGATGGACCCAACAAAGAATTAAGTGTAAGTTTCAATCCGTAGGTCGGATTGAGGCGTGTAATATACCGTTGGAAAGCTCTCGGAACGAACTTTCCAATGAGCTAGCTTGCAAGTGTGAATTCCTTCAAAATCCTTGGGTGGCACTTGATTGAGTGTTCAAGATACCAAGCAAGGTTGAGAACATGGGATCGAGACACCAAGGTTGCAAACAAGAAGGTTCAATACACCAAGGTTGAGAGCAAGGGTCCAAGAGCACCATGGAGGATTACAGTAATTCACCTCTACCTGCGGCAACACTTGAACAACAACTAGAGCTCTTGTGGCATGAGCTTCAAGGAGCTCAGAACGAGATCCGACAACGTGATGAAATCCTCCAAAAGATGCAAGCTGAGGAAGACAACCTTACGAGAGTAGTAAAAGCTATTCTGTCTGCCCAATCTGATGTTACTCATTCAAAGATTGGTAATAGAACTACCAGTTTCTACGATTTGATGGCCGAAAGGATGGGCCTTTAGTACTTTCTTGGTTGTCGCAGTTTGATCATTTTTATACCGATGAAATGTACGCTGAAAGTGAAAAAGTTAAATTTGCCACTAACTATTTAGTAGGTAAAGCTCAACTCTGGTGGAATGTCCTGCGACACAGTACGGAGCGTCCAACAACTTGGAAGGCTTTTCAAGAAAACGTGAAGGATTCATTTCTTCCTCCTCAATACCATTTGCATGTTTGAAGAGCATGGACGACCCTTACATGGAAGGAGGGTGATACGGTTACTACCTACACAGAGCGGTTCTGGCAAAATTTACTACTTGTACGAATGCTTGAAGATGTATCAGAGGATATCTTGCAGCAGAAATACGAAGATGGTTTGGAAGTGGGTATCCAAGCTAAGCTTCACACCCTACGACCTACAACCCTCAATGAGGCTATATCTTTTGCTTATGATGCAGAAAAAGAATTCCAGTCCATAACCAAGTCACTCCGACTACAACAACCACGTCCACGACCATTTCCTGTTAAACCTTCATTTCCTATGAAGCGTAATTTTAATGCCCCATTTTACCCTAGTTTTCCTCGACCTCTACAATCCAATTACTCAACTTCACCCGTTGCTTCATCTCTCCAACCAATGAAACCACCTACCCTTCAAACTTCAGCAGTGAATGCCCAACAGAAGCGACCACGAATCACTTGCTGGAATTGTGGTAAACCTAGACATACAGAAATAAGGTGCAGATTGCCACCTCTTCATATGAAACAGGCTACAGCTCGATTGCATAACATGGAGGTCTATAATGAAGAAATTCCTCCTGTTTGGACAGAGGAATCACTGGAGAAGGACTTAAGTACCTTGGGTAACGATATCTCTCTACACTCTCTTCTTTGCATGCAGGGTACAATAAATAACAAACTAGTTAAAATTCTACATGACGATGGTAGTTCACATGACTTCATTTCACATTTATTAGTACAAGAACTTAAATTACAAACGTTTCCTTCTTTGTATAAAGTGAAAGCTGCATTTCAAGGTAGTCGTTATAATGTAACACGAGAAGTGCAAGATGTTACGATTAGCATAGGCCCTTATGTTGACTCACGAACATTTTTAATTGCACCTTTGCAATCTTATGATGTTATACTAGGTATGCCTTTTCATCACCATTATAATCCACGTATTGACTACCATACTCATACCTTTAAGTTTGCTTTCAAAGGTCAAATCATTACTTTGTCTGCACGGCATGATTTCCAGCCATTTCCATTGATTAGTCACACGCAAGTAAAACGTGCATTTAGGAAAGGATTCAACTCATGCATTGTTTTTGTCAATGTCATCAATGATTATACTCATACACTTTCAGATGCATATAAACCTTTCATGAGTACTTATAAGGATTGTTTTATGTCTGAATATCCCTCTAAACTACCACCATCTCGAGGATCCTTTGACCATAGCATAGACTTAGTCCCTGGTAGTTCTCCTCCTCATAAAGCACCTTATAGACATGGCCCACTACATCAAAAGGAAATAGAAAATCAAGTAAAAGACCTATTACAAAAAGGACTTATAAGGCCTAGTTCTTCCCCATTTGGAGCACCAGTTCTCTTAGTAGAGAAGAAGAATAAAACTTATCGAATGTGCATTGATTATAGAGCCCTTAACAAGATCACGATCAAGAATAGATATCCTATTCCTCGAATAGATGATCTCTTAGATAAGTTACGAGGAGCTCGTGTCTTTAGTAAAATTGATCTTAAATCAGGTTACCATCAGATTCGTATGACACAAAGTGATATTTTTAAGACTGCATTTAGAACTCAAAATGGCCATTATGAATTTATGGTAATGCCCTTTGGACTTACTAATGCCCCTGCTACATTTGCGCGAATGATGAACAATATTTTTCTTGATTACCAAGCTTTTGTTCTTGTATTCTTTGATGACATACTTGTTTACAGTAAGAATGATAGTGAACATGAAAAGCATCTTGAAACAGTTTTTCATTTGTTAGGAGAAAACACACTTTATGCTAATCCTGAAAAGAGTTATTTCTTTCAGCGTAAGCTAGAATATTTATGACATATTATTTCAAGTGAAGGTGTGCATGTGGATCCGAAAAAGATTAGAGTTATCATAGAATGGCCTACACCACAATCAGTCAATGATGTTCGTTCTTTTCTTGGGTTGGCTAGTTTCTATAGGAAGTTTTTTCGAAATTTTTCTTATTTAGCATTGCCTCTTACTTTGTTGTTGAAAAAGAAAATAAAATTTGCATGGGGATTTACCCAACAACAGTCCTTTGACAAACTTAAACATGCACTTTCACATGCACCTGTTTTACAATTACCTGATTTCTCACAACCCTTTCATGTTGTTACTGATGCTAGCGGTTCAAGAATAGGTGATGTTCTGATGCAAAATGACCATCCCATTGCATTTGAGAGTAGAAAGCTTAAACCCTCAGAACAGAATTATAGTACGTATGATAAAGAACTGTTAGCAGTTGTGCATGCTTTGCGAATTTGGAGACACTATCTTATGGGCTCTGAAGTATTAATCAAAACCGATCAACAAGCTATTAAGCATTTATTAAGTCAGCCCTTAATCTCTGATAGGCATCTTAAATGGGCATCATTCATTCAAAATTTCCAACCCATGATACAATATCAACCTGGTAAAGCTAATGTCGTAGCTGATGCTCTTAGCCGTTTTCCTTCGAATTCCGTTGTTTTGAATAATATTTCTGCCATTCAAATTCATTCTTTTCAAGACATGGTTTCCACTTATGCAACTGATTTGTATTTTTCACGTGCATGGCATGACTTCAATAATGCTGCATCTTTATCTGATGAACATTATACATTTCATAATGGTTTTCTCTATTTTCAACATAGATTGTGCATAACCCAAGCTTTTAAAGATTTTGTCATTAAAGAAATGCATGAACCATCTTACATGGGTCATAGAGGCATACAGAGCACTATTTCTGCTTGCAAAGATTTCTTCTTTTGGCCACATATGGAAAAAGACATTGCACATTATGTTTCTCAATGCATTGTATGTCAGCGTGTCAAACGTCATCATGGTAAACCATTTGGATTATTAATGGCCCTTCCTATTCCAAATGAACCATGGGAACAAATCTCTATGGATTTTATCACAGGTCTTCCTATCACTTCATCACATAATGATATGATTTGGACAATAGTTGATAGGTTTAGTAAATATGCATATTTCATTCCATGTAGAAAAACTTTGGCTGCACCTCAAGCTGCAAAATTATTCATTAAATGCATTTTTCCACATCATGGATTTCCTAAAGTAATGTTATCTGATCGTGATGTTAGGTTTTGTAATCATTTTTGGGTTGCCTTATTTCAACATTTTGGTTCTAAAATAGATTTTAGCTCTGCATTTCATCCTGAAAGTAATGGAAAAAGTGAGGCTACAAATAGTACTATTCTTGATTTATTGCGTTGTTATTCATTAGATAATCCTAATAACTGGGATGAAAAGTTGCCATTGCTTCAATTTGCTTACAATAACACTTCACATACCACTATTGGTCATGCACCTTTTGAAATAGTTTTTGGTAAAAAGCTTCCCACTCCCATGTCCCTCACCCAAACCGACATTCCGATGGCTGATTCTATTGCTCAAGATCATGTTTCTATACTTCATGATGTTCATGAGCACATTAGGAAAAATCAAGAGCGATATACACGTATTATCAATACTAAACGATTAGCCAAAGAATTCAAGGAACATGATTTTGTATGGTTGCAAATAATTATAAGATGTCTCAAAAGTATTTTGTAGCATCCTAAAATTAAACTTGCACCACGCTATTATGGACCGTTTCGCATTATAGAAAAAATTAATGATAATTCATTTCGATTAGATATTCCATCCCATTGGACTATACATAATTCTTTTCATATTAGCTTACTTAAACCCTTTAAAGGAACTTTACCACTTGCTCTACTTCTTGATGATCCTCCTTTAATTGAAGAACAATCTGAAATCTTAGTTCCTGAGAAAATCATTGATCATGATGTCACTACTACACGCACAGGCACTCAATATCATGGATATTTGGTTAAGTACAAAAATCACTCTATTGAAGAATGTCAATGGATACATAAAACACAATTAACACCTCATTATGACCACTAAATTTCTGCATATCATACATAAACACATTAATGTAACAACTCCATGAACATTTCCATGCATGTATTTTTACATGGCACATGCCTATTTTCTTTATTCAGTGATGAAACATGTGACTGGCCATCCATGTTTATTATTTTATCACTTGAGATCAGTTGCTTGTTCAACTGAGGGGCATGTTATACCTTATGGAATATGTTGAACAATGCATTGTTGGATTGAAATATGGAATAGCCAATGCATTGTTGGATTGAAATATGGAATAGCCAATGCATTGTTGGATTGAACTATGGAATAGCCAATGCATTGTTGGATTGAAATATGAAATAGCCAATGCA